>KV748956.1:10441-44137 GCA_001692915.1 Glonium stellatum | reverse complement strand
GGGGGGGGGTTAGTGAGATGCGGTTTTGGGAGAGATCTGGGAGTTCGTAGTGGTGGAGCGTTTGGGTTTGTGGGATTGGGGATTTGGGGATTAAGGATGTGGGAAATCAAGGGGTGAGAGCTCAGAGACTGAGGGGTTTGGGGCTGAGGGCTTACATGGAGGTGGATCGGCTCCGCTGTCTGTACCGCTGTGGTGGCCATCGCCGCCGCGGTGATGGCGGTCACGCGAGCGGGACTTCCAGAATTCGGTGCTGGTTTCCGTGACGGAGTGTCGCTTTGATGTCACAGGATCGACTACGAACTGGACTCGTGGGCCTCCGACTTCCACAGCCATGCTCTCTATGCTGCGACGTGTTGGAGGGATAACGGAAGTATCTGGGCTAGGGTAACGGGTACGGCTTGGCGACCTTAAGATGCCACGAGGTCGAGACTGAGATCTGCCTGGAGGGGTCGAGTGGCGTGAAGCAGGCCGCGGGGAGCTGGAAGAGGAGCGGTGGTTAATGAAAGCTCTCTGGTCTGGGAGAACAGTCCGGCCATGACGGAAAGGCATAGGGTGAGAGGCTATGCGTCGTTCTGCATCTGCTCGCCCTCGCCCAGCTTCTAGTCTGCCATAGAATCTGGGAGGATCCTCCATAGGAGACAGGCTCCGGGCTCGAGGTACTGGAGACAAAATTTCTTCTCGGAGGGATGGGGATTCATTTCTCTTTACACGACGAATAATCCTTTTATGAGTGACTTCCCTTGGGGGGCTTTCCGAAGAAGACCGTATTGTTATTCTCGTGCGACTGAGCGGTCTTGGACAATGATCCCGGCTTAAAGAGCGGACACGCCTCGTGATGATTTCCTCCGAGCTTGACCTACCTCTCCCCTCGTCACTCCCAACACTGGTAATTCGGATATGAAGGGATCGATCAACGGGTTCTGGTTTACAACGACGACGGCGACGAATGACTGTTGTCCGATGAACAACTTCAGCCCCTTTATCGTCTCTATCACGACCTTTTTTGCGACATTTCGCACACACACCCTTAATCGTATCCTTTCCAGGAATGACGGGATAGTGGTGGTGAAATGCCCTAGAACGAGGTTTACCACAAATCGTACATGTATGACAGAGTGGTGCTGGTGCTGGGTAAAGCTGTGGCGGAGGGTACTGAAGATAAGGGTCTTGATGTTGGTATGCTGGGTACCCGGTAAATTCTTCCGTTGTCCTAGACCGCAAAATCGTCCTCGACTCTAAATGTGACGCTACTGAGGATGATCGTGATTGTGCGGGTGAAGCGCGGCGTTCGGAACTAGGATGTCTGGCCGACCGGGCCACTACTTGCAAATGGTTTGGGCGGTATGAGTTCTCGTATTGGTAGCCGACTCGATAGGTTGGGTTTGTTTCTTGAGGGTAAGTTCGAGGCAAGGAGACGTAGCCTTGGGTCATTGAGACTGCGCGAGCACTCGGTCTATTCATGTTCAAGGCATTAGAACACATTGTAGCGAGTCCGCTAAAAAGGCCCCTTCCTTTCTTCTACAATCCATGCGTATATGGTACTCACCGAGGCTGTGAAGGTGGCATGGGCGCTGGAGGAGGTGGATGCTGTTCTACTTGTCCTGGAATATCAATGAGCGGGCCAGTAGGAGGTCCCGAAGGAGGCGCACCATAGGGAGGTGGCGGTATACTGTAGCATTAGGTTTAGCAGATAGATGCGGTAATCAAGACAGTCCGGGAGCCCTTACACAGGATAGTAATACTGCTGGCCGTTTGCCGCTGAGTATGCTGCATAGTAGGCATGATTGTAAGCGTTGTTTGACATGACTCAGTCACGGCGCACAGTCGGTAGACTTCAGAAGAATCCGAAATTAGAGCTTGAGAAAGGAAGGTGCTGAACAGGCCGGGGAAGGGTGGATTTGGATCGGGCTGGATGGAGCCGCGATTTGAAGACAAGATAACTAAGATGTTAGACTAAAGAATGGTGTTGTCCGGGAAGGGACGTTGCGCAAGATGGTCACCATGTCACTACAACGTTGAGTGAATAGTTGGTCGAACAGGTAGAGGGGCTTGACGGAATTGAGAAGAATGGAGCAGGGAAAATATGGGAGTAGTTGAAGGTTGGAATTTTGTGAGAGCACTTGGCAGTTAAAGTGAATGGAACGGCAGGATTTACGTATCTATGATTTCTCCGAATGCAATTTTCAAAGGGAATTTGAGAACAAGAGTCATCCAAGACATTCGAACGGTGACCAACGGAATTCTCTTACACACGTCTACCCGACCCCTTAACAGGCCCCTTAATAGTCAATCGGCAAAGAACTACTCATCGTGCAATGGCTAGAAGGTCTGAGTAAAGCCAACTGAACGCGGAGCCTTCGAAGCGGCATTAGTCACGCATTAAGCATCGTACAGGAAGCTATATTTTATTCCCAAAACGCCTTCCATGCCCGCGAGCATCTTGTTACAGTCCCAAAATTTTCTACAGCAGACATCTGCCATCTGCTTATATAGCTAATATATCACTCTACTCTTAAAACCCGTGCTCCCTTCTTCTTGGTTGCCCTCTTCTTCTTGTTGCCCTTGTCAAAAGCAACAGCACTGGCATGGTCACGGCCAAAGTTGTCGAGATCTTTTACCTTGTAGATTCTAATGATCCAATTCTCGCTCGTGAATGCCTCCTCGATGGTGCTAAGTTGAGGTCCTTCCGCAGGTAGACGTACTCCTCGAACACGGTCTTGTGCCTGCCCAGCTGGGAAGAGCGCGTTGTAGTTGTAGTAAGACATCTTATACCTAGTTTGGAGTCAGCTGCTGCGCCTTAGTCATGGAGCGTACTAGACTTACATCAAGCTGTTCTTCATTGTTGGCGTGGCCTCATCATCGACACGGTACTCGCCCCTTGAAGTAAAGAAATTGCGCTCCTTGACCTCGTCAGGCCAGATGCCTTCGGCAATTCTTACCATCCACAAGAATTTGTTAATATCATCTCCAGAGTAGCCCAAGAGACCACCAAACACAACCAGGACGTAATCGACTTCGTGCTGACGCATGATCGGGTAGCTGACTTCTTCTCGCGAGCTCATTGCCTTTCCAACAGTTGCGATGTGAGTGTTGTTCCACGTGTTGTTGTCTACAAGCGTAGGGCGGTCGGCCATGCCACCGATCTGATAACCGTAATCCCACCAAGACATAATCTTGGCGTTATCAGGCGTGTTCTGACGGAGCCAGTAGTACGCCTCACGATAGTCGTCAATGATGTGTTGGCTTCCGTCCGGCAGTCTGCTTGCGAGAACGACTGATGGGGAGGAGTAGGCGTTCGAAGTGACCCAAGTACAATGAAGTACAAAAAGCAGCAAGTAAACTGTGGCAGATCCTACAACGGTGAGTTTCGAGGCATAAGAATAGATTCCAATTAGTGGATTCCGGGTAGAGCGGAGCGCATCTGGTAGAATGGCAGCGGCCGCTATATGAGCAGTGTCCGCATTTCCATTTGCCTGTGGTTGTGCTTTCGGGCTTTCAGCGGTTAGGTATGTGTCTAAGATCTGAGAGAACGCAATCGCAGACGCAACGCAAACGATAGGCGTTAGTGTCAGCATTAAGCGAACCATGACTCCAGCAAAGTAGCTGGCGAGGACCGCATAGATGACGATAAAGACCTGTTCATCGCTTAATGTGCGGAAGCACATGTAAACACCTGCTGGGAAGAGCCAGATCATCATGCTGAGATCGAAGAAGAAAGCAGGCCATGCAGTCGGCTGATGCTCGGAGACTGACGCAATGATAGGTATGTGAATCTTTGCATAACCGGTGTCCCAGAGGGAGTAGAATCGACCAGTCCATGGAGCAATGACTCCGGTGACAGTAAGAAGAACTAGTCCTCCCAACGAAACGAAGAAGATGACCAAAACGAGTGCTCGTAGCAACGTTTGGAATTGCTTGCTGGGAAGTTGTGTGCGAACAAACTCGACAAAAGCTACAATTTGAAGGAGGCCAAAGACGCCTAATAAAGATTAGCAATTGGCTAGAATGATGTGGATTCACATAACCCACCGAGCGCGGACATATGTTCGCTACTCCTAATTGGCAAGAATCCGACGAATGGAACCTGCATGCTGGCAAGCGTTCCTATGGCATACCAGGAAGTGTAGCTGACATAAAGCCTTGGGCTATACCGTCCCATGCAGATCAAAACAAATGCATGCAATGGCAGCAAGTTGGTAATGAAGACATATCCACCCCATGCAGACACCATGTATCCGTAGAACAGCGCGGTCAACGCGCCCCAAAATACCGATCCATTCTTAACAGATTTAATCCAAAGGAAAAAGGTGAAGACCAGAAGGAAGATCGCTATAGCCTCGTTATCGTAACTTCCAGCCACGGAACGTGAAATGTATCCTGGAGTAATGCCCATAAAAGCCGCAGCAAGTAGGCCCGCAGAGGGGGATGTGACCATTTCAGAAGTCAAAAGATAGGTTGCAAAAGCAGTAAGACCCGAGAATCCAGGCGCGAGAAGGACACAGATGTTTCGAATATCGACAGGGAATGTAAGGAAGCGGAGGATATGGTATATGATGCCGCTGGTCACCATCAAACCAGGATACAAAGTGCCTCCCGTAACACGACCAAGAGGGTGCCATGTTCCTATGAAACAGGCGCGATCAGTACTTGGTATTTGTAAAAGACTACAGTTTGCCAGCGCGCGATAGCTTGACAGGAGACTTACGGTCATCAAACCAGTCCCAGAAGCTATAGAAGCCATTCTGAACAAGATACTTGGTCGCTCGAAAGTTAAACCAAGGATCAACTAAAGGCAAAGGTCAGGCATTTGAATCTGAGTAGTAATGACTGCAAATTCATGTAGGAAAACTGACATTCGTGGATGATACTCTCAAACCGAATAACACTGAACAGACGACTGGACACTGCAGCAGCAGCAATTGTACACAGAATGATCAACCGGAGTAACCCTCGAGTGTTCCGACCGGTTACCTGCTTAAGGAGCTGGTCTCCTTCTGCGGTGGCCATAATTGAAATAGAAAAGTTGCAATGAACGGTCTCGTCGACAAGGCCGCGTAACGAGAGAGCTTCCAAAAGGTGTCCCTTCGCTCGCTGGAGCTGAGGCCGGGCGCCGAAAGCTCCGAGAGCCGCCAAGATATATCCACGTGATCTACTGCCCTCCCCTGAGATTTCTATCGGCTTTTTAGATGGAATCGCTACACTGATGGCAGTGAAACAGCAGTATAACAATCTCGGATCTAGGTTGAGTTGCCATCAATGTGGCTACTGACCTATGTAGTTACTCTATTGAGATGCTCCTTCAAGGGCCCGTTACGGGAAAGGCAGAATGCGCACCCGAAATATATTTGAGTATCCTTGAATCAGTTCTGCACAATAATGAAAAGCTTCAGGCTGTCTCATATTATTTCCATGGATGTCACCATAGCATCCTCTCACTGGTCTTAGAGTGAAAGTATGGCTACCGGATTAAATTTAAAGAACCTTGATCTTGTAGCGCTCCTTTTATTTTATTAGATTAAATGGATGAATAAAGCCACGCCTTCTAGTCAATTCTTGAGATATCCTCGTGATTTAAAGGTGCGCGTCAACTTCTTGACCATTGAAAAATGGTTGTAGCATAGCAGTACAGCACTAATAAGTTAAGCTCCCACGAACAACTTCACCCTTATTCTCACAAAGAGGTCTTAGTCTATAACATTTTTATTGGATAGCTGTAAATACAGTCTATTTACGCAGTAACATGCTGCGACAAATCTGATCGGGTAGTCAAGCTACCATCATCTCGATTTGCCAATATACCTCTCCTCACTCTCTAAATCCCTTCCATTATCCTACCCCCCCAAAAAAAATTTACGCCGCCGCTATGCAGGGTAATTAAGATACGGGCTCGTGAACCCGAGCAACCGTATACAAGAAGCGAAGAGTGTGTAATACGAGTACAAAATAGGCCAAGTCTGGAGCTCAGGCAGTTATGAAGTGGAAGCTGAGCTATGCCAGGATAGCTGGGCGGAGCGTAAAGCTCAGTACCTCAAGGCTGTCTCGCCTCTCTTAACTGCGAACTTCAACCTCTCTACTTCATCCTTGCCAACCAAATCAGAGATCCAGGAGGCAAGGCTGTTCAAGTTCACGCCGCGCTTCTCCTTATGCACAAGTTCCTCCGTGAGGTTGCTTCCGGATTTCACCCAGCGGCGTGTAATACTGGGCACACTGGCAGTGACGCCGTTGTTCAGAAGAACCTTCTGATCACCAGCAATGACGTTTCCGGTAACAATGTTTTGGAGCGCAGATGATAGAAGCGTAGACTTCAGTTTCGCCGGGTCCGCTGCGAGGCTAGCGTCCTGAGCCATGAGGTAGGCCATAACACCGGTGACGTGGGGAGTGGCCATGCTGGTGCCGGAGAGGTACTGAATCGTAGTGTCCGAATCCTTCCAGGCAGAGAGAACGTTCTCACCTGGTGCATAGATATCAACACACTTGCCAGTGTTAGAGAAGGAAGAAACAGCATTGCCAATCCCAATGCTGCCAACTGAAACAGCAGCGCTGTTTCCGCCACCATTGTCCGATGGACTGAAGCTGCAAGCGTCCTTACCGGAATTTCCAGCAGCGACACTCACGTGGATACCTGCGCTAAGAGCAGATTTGATGGCGGCGTCGATAGCTGAGGAGGTGCCTGCAAGACCCCAAGACATGCTCATGATACTGCCGACGAAACCAGGTTGCGATTTGCGCGCCTCGTGATTCTGGACGACCCAATTCATGCCCGCAATTGTGTCGGAAGAAGCGCCAGATCCATCGGATCCGAGCACTTTCACGGCCCATATGCTCGCTCCAGATGCAACGCCGAAGACAGCACCGGCCGCCGTGCCTGCAACATGGGTACCATGGCCATCACCGTCAGAAGTGTCGGTTTCGAAAGAGAAGCCTTGCTTGGCGCGGCCTCCGAACACAGCGTGCGTGGTGCGGACACCAGTGTCCACAATGTAAATATCAACGCCTTGACCCAGCTTAGCGTCGTTGAAAGAGTACGTGAAGTCGAGAGTTTTTTCGTCACCAGAGACCGTGCTAGCGCTTGAAACGCGTTGCAGGCCCCAAGGAGAGCCAGAGCGAGTAGTAGTTGTGTATGAAGCGATAGAAACAGACTTCTCCACATGAGATACATCGGTCATGTTGTTGAGCGCATCAATGCAGTGTGACTTCATGTTCGCAACGAAGCCACGGAAGGCCGAGTTGTTGAAGGTGTACTTGACATCAGAATGGTCGGGTGAGAGTTCAATGCGAGAAAGTACCTCGGCGACGTGTGGTGGCGTAGGAACAGAATTGTTGAAGATGATCACATATTCCTCACCACCGGTTTGGTGCGAAGAGGGAGCACTAGACGTAGCTGAGGCTACCTCAGAAGTCGTACCGGTAGAGTTAGAAATGAAGCCATGGCCATATTGAGGAGTAGGTGCGGCAAGAATAGAGCTTGTCCAAACGGCCAAAAGAGTGGCGAAGGCAAAAGTGACCCTCATATCGAATGAAAGTCGGCTGTCTGATAAACTCCACAGGAGCAGGTTGATCAAATGAACAGAAATGAATGCGTGGCTGTCCTGCTAGGACGGAGCGAGCGAGAAGCGAGTGCGCTGTTTAGTGAATGTAAGCCAAATTGACCTATGAGAGTGCTGTTCGATCGACAACGTGAGATAGAGAAATAAAAAATAGAAAAGAGTCTGATCCTTTAGGATTATTGAACGAAAGTGAGTTATCTCATCGTAGATGAGAAGGTTGAGAAGGAGAGACAAGTTCTTTAGGACAGACAATGACTGGATTAAGATGATGCAGAGCAAGAGTAGTAAGGCCATGTAGGTGAGTTAATAGTATCGATTAGATAATGATGAAATTTGCACTTACGTCAACGCGCAATCAGTGAAGGTGAAGGGAGTTGGGCTTCAAAGAGTGACGTCGAGTTTCTCAGGATCGTCGGACGTGCCAGCACGCAGGGTGAAAGGAAAAAAAAATGAAGCGGAAGGGTGAAGAGAAGAGAGATTGAAAGAATCGGACTGTTCAAAAGAACGGAGGACAGCACCAGGGCAGTGTCTCTAAATGAAGGTCTTGAGGAAAAGAAAGGACTTGTAGGAGTGAGCAGCAGCAACAGCAATGAGTGGTAGATCTAGGGAAGAACAGGGGAGGAAGCTACTCATGTACCCCAACGACGCTGTAAACACCAAGCTCTCATCGCATCTATCCGCAACTGAAACAACTTGGCGCCATCACGCATCCGCCGGCATAGCTCCCACGAAATCTTTTCCTGTCCGGGCGCCAAGCGTTATGGCCTGTATCAGGTCGCAGGCGCCGCCCCGCAGCGATGCGAAGCGCATTCGGCCCAGAGAACGTCGAGTCATCATAGGCCTGCGTCTTAATTTTGTCCTACCGCTAGGGTGATTGGCGTTCGGGGCTTTGGTTTCGGGTCGGCGGTGCTGGCTGCAAGGCACTCTAGTCGTTGATCTGACAGGCACAGAGTGTTTCCTGGCCCACTGTCCACTCGACCAGCCTCGAAGCAATTGGTCCACGCATTTGAAACGTCCACTTGAATCAAAACCTCCAGCCCAGTGGACCAGGAACGCGGCATCTTTTTTGGCACCTGCATCATCCGTGCCTCTTACGCAGTGAGATTCGTGCATGTTTAAGGGGCGTGCTGCGCGCTGATTTTTCATGCGAAAAGGCTTTTGCTGTTCCCCACCGTCAGCGTACGCGGCGTTCTCACGTTTCTAAACATCCACGCTCTTCGTCCAAACATCCCTAAATCACGTGCGGCTAAAAATACCTCTGGGGGGAAATTAGGAGGACAGCCCAGACGTGGCATTACTGGACACCCAGCTAGATCGCTTTCATAGGACCTTCAAAACGTTTCTCTACATAGTTTCACATGTCGTGGGCGTGAAGAACAAACCTAGGAGGTGCTAGGACGAAGTGGCTCTGAATCGGCCCTCGTTTAGGCGCGTGAGCCATCTTTGACGCTTTTCTAGCCTGTTCAACAAACGCACGTTGCCGCTATGGTAAGCCCTATTGTACATTAGGCCCCACAAGACGAACAAGCTCGGTCCGCTGGTCGGACGAGAAGGCTTGTTGGACACCGCTTCCCGCTTCGACATTGAGGAGAACCGTGAGAACATTACGCAACAGGCCAAGAGTGGTTCACTGATGTCAGCCGAAGAGATAACGCGTTCTTTCGGTGAAGGAACATCTCATGAAAGACAATGTGTACAATATCAATCCCATTCGTACCACGATAAAAATACAAAAGGCAACGAACGATCCAACTCCGATCCCATCCAGCCTCCGTGGCCTGCTCCAAAAAATGATATACAATTTCCAAGCTAAAATGTATTGGCAATGGAAAAGGCCCAAAGCAAAACTATGCCCGCTTCCATTTGTACTTCTATTGTTGAACCTAGACCTCCTCGTCGCTATCTTCGCCTAGCAGCTCACCCTCGTCTGGGTCCACAACCGCGTAATCCCCTCTGCCGCGTGCGAAAGAACTTCTTGATGTGTACGTCCTCCCACCATATCCCCCGCCGATTCGGCTAGAGATGCTTCGCCAGAGCGAGCCAATCAGTAAAGGAATAGCCGCAACCACGGCTACGAGTCCAGAGATGGCTGCAACAGGCCAACTGATCCAGGGACTGTCGCTGTCAAATCGCGTTGTATCACCCAATCTGATCCGGCCGAACTTGCCATCCCAGTTGCGCCAGACGTAGTACCCGACTCCCGCAGCTGCGGTGATGGGAATGACTATGGCCATAAAGAGGCCAAAGCCCGAAATGCCGTGCTTCTCGTCATACTCCTTCTCATGACCTGGACATGGGTGACTCTGGCGGGTGTGCTCCATCTCCTGGCCACCTTCGCAGGTGGAAATAGGAATCTTGCGATATCCCGTAATATCCCAGTACTCTCCCAGATTGGGATCATCTCTACATGCTTGCATGGGATCAGGCAGTTCGAGGCCCTCGATACGTTTGCAAGTGCCGTCGATCTGTCGCTCAAAGTTATAATCGCTAGATATATGTTAGTACTAATATCTCTCCATGCATTTTGTTGGGAGAGACACTCACCATTCAAAGTCTCGCCTAGTACAAGAGCAATTTCTCGCGATATTGTGCAGATGGTCAATCTTCCTGCCGTTAAAGCATGTTGCGCCCTCCTTCTTTCGGTGGTACTGAGCAACATGACCAAACAAACAATTCGACTCTTGCATAGGGTGCTGGGGTGACCAGAGCTCGTAATCACCTGATTCGGGGTCGTTCTCATCCAGATCGCACTGCTCGTCGAACAATCCAGAGAAATCTAAATTAACGGTCACGATCTTTTTCCCATCGCTACCCCAGAGCAAAAAGTTGAGGGATGTGTCGCTCGGTAGAGTCGTGATGGCGTCAATTCTCATCGCGGAATCGCTAAATTTGTGCAGATCCCAATTTTTGCCGTTATCCCGAGAATAGAACACATGGTCGGTGTCCTCGCCCTTACGGACGATAACAATAACTGAACCTTGGTCGCCATACTCCCACACGTAGGTACCCTTCTTCACCTCATTCCACGTGATACCACCATCGTTTGTAAGGAAGGTGTCTCCCTCCTCATAGAGACCCAGGTGTTCACCGATATTCCCAACTCCCATCATGAGGCCAACTGCAGTAGGCGAGGAGAAGGTTTCGCGAGGGTCACTACGTTCGGTGTAGCCATGAAGATGAAGCGAGCACTTTTCTAGCTTCTCACCTGCACATGCATACTTCTTGTTATCGACATCCTGCTCTGGTGGGGTAAGTAAAGCCCAGTCTGCGCCGTCATTGTGCGAGATCATTGTTTTCTTTTGCTTCTTCGCCCCGCCATCCACTGCTTCTCTGTTCGCAACCACATTCACCATGATGACTCCTTCCATACCCTGCATCTTCTCGAAGTCGACATAACCAGCGGTATTCCTATTGACTTCGTTGATGCTGAGGACATAAGATGTGCCGTTACTATTACTCTTTATTATAGTGCCATATTCCTGATCTCTAAGAGGGTTGACGGTGACGTGCAAGAAAATCGAATGAGTGGAGCTATCCAGAACTGTATAAGCTTGCTGATGATCCACGTTGAACTTCGGAGGAAATTTAGCATCCGCGAAAGTCTTCCCATCAAGGCTAGCGTCGACTTTGAGCGATTTCTGATCTTCTGTCTTAGAAGCTACAATGATAAACTCAAACATTGTGGCAAATTCAACCACATCACTGAACCTGGTTTCTTTGTGCTCAAACCAATCCTCGCTAGAAATGAGCTGCAAAGGTTGCGCAGGCTCTTCGTTGGCGTATTGCTCGCAGAACACTAACTTCTCGTCAACTTGGCGACCTTCTTCTCTCCAAATAAACTGGCATTTTTTGACAAAGCCGAGCATGGGTTCCCATCCCTTTCCGTTTTTTGTGGAAACGGATGCAGTAGAATGGCACCCATCGCTGCCAGGACGGCAATCCTCAGCGCCAATCCAGATAAGCCAGGATTTCTGTTTAGGGTGAAAACTCATGATCTGCAACATCTGCGTGTTTGGTGCCGTAGGAGCATCAAATGAGTGGATGCTTCCCTCTAACCCTCGATCGGTCGAATAGTACACTTTTTTTGATGGTGTGATGAAATATACGACATCATTGAAGTATGAATGAGGGTAAATGGCTACTACATCGTCATTGATAGCCTTTTCCCAATTCTTTCCATGATCATGGGTGATGTACGCCTCTCGTTCACTTGTAAGCATGACAACAGTTTCATCTGTCCCTCTGCTATTTTCGGTCCGTTCGAGGTAGTAATGCTCGCGGAACTCCTTCCCTCGGAATGTAGTGATTTCCTGAGTAATCTTTCCACTCGCTGGCGGAGATATTGTGTCGCTGCAAGGGCGATCAACAGGCTTGTCTTTCTGGACACCGCCCTTACACATATTTCCGGGAATCAACCGCCAACCAGAGCTGCCCTGATATTTATCCTCGGGATTTTTACAAGCTCCTTCCGGAGCAGATAGAGCTCCTGCTGGAACGCATTTCTTTTCGCCTCCGTCCCACTCAGGGACAAAGTTGAAATCGCATTCGTAGTCCTTGTCGGTGCACTCACAAGTCTTGAACTGAGGCATGGGATCCTTGAACTCTTCGTCAACAAAGCAGTCTGCGTTAGGTAATCGTCGCCGGAAAAGTTGTTCTTGGCCCATGATGCAGATAGGCTTGCCGTCATCGTCAAGACGCGCATTCCAATCTTCAAAGTCACCTCTCTTGCATTTTCCTTCATGGAGTTCCGAGAAGTCCAAAGAGATGACAATATGTTCTACCGAGCCTCCTGAGCGCCTTGCCGCTACAAGTATGAATTGTAGGCTTGTAGAGTCAGGGATCGTCGTCAGTTCCTGGACCCTGATCTTGAAATCCAGCTTGACTGTTTCCCATGTATCTGGCTGTCCATGCTTAAGGGAGTATCGAATTTCGTCGGTCTCCCCTTCATCGTAGACAGCAACCAGAACAGAGCCTTGATCACCAAATTCGTATTTGTGTGCTTCTTGAAGTGCCAATTTCCAAGTCAAGCCTGCGTCGTCAGAAACATAAAGGTCCCCCTCTTGGTAGTCTTTGAGATATTTCCCTGTGTTACCAACGCCCATCACAAGACCCGGTGCCGGGCTGGAAAAGACCCTCCCGCTATTACTTAGATCGGTGACAGAGTGCAAGTGAAGATCCTTCTTGCCGACCTTAAGGCTCTCAAACGTCCTTCCGTCGTCGAAGCTAATCTGTGACTTAATCTTTTTTGCTGTCCAAGCAGTCTCTACCTCTTTCCAGTTATCAACTACGTTCACTAAGACTATACCCTGAATGTTGGATATCTTCTCAAAGTCAACGTAGCCCTCTCGGTCGCGATTTGTATGTTCAATGTTCTTTGTGAAGTAGGTGCCGTTCGAATTACTTGTGAACAACACTCCCATGCTCGCAAATTTCGAGGTCATGACATCAACTTGTATACTGTAGTTTGTCGACTCCAGGATCGTGTATGCGTCTTCCTCAATTTTGTGGTCTCCAAATTCAGCGCGATGCCAAGTATATGAATCATCAGTGACATAAAGGGCTAATTCATCGGTGCCTTGAGCCTTCGCGGCGGCTACAATGTAGTTCTTAACAGCGGCCATATTAGCCAAGCCGGAGACGGTTCGTCCAGCCGCCATGACGGGCTCGTCCTCATCCTCGAAGAAACTATCCCAGTCAGAATGTCTCACACAGTAAAATTTATAGCAAAGGCAAGATGCAATATATTCTAGTCATTCCACTTACTTATCAGATATCACCATCCTGAAATCTTGAGCCAGCCTAGAATATTTGCCTTTAACAATGCACAATATACGGTTATCCACTTTGTCGCTATCGGCTTGGAAGCGTTCTGTGCTTTTAGCCCACATACACATCTTCCTATCCTCCCGGAGCAGTTTCGGTTTGGTGGCGAAGCCGTCTTCTGTGTACCATGACTATACACCAACATATCAGCTATCGGCCAAATATCAAGACTACCCAACCAATATTCTAGTAAGGCAATCTGTCATCCTTCAAATACTAACCTTGCCAAGGCAGGGGTATTCCAAACAGTCGTCCCCTCCGCTGTATATGAGCTTTTTGCTGTCAGTGGCGTGGAAGCCAATGGGAGAGCTGCCCCGGGCAATGGTCCCATCGGTCTTAAATTCTGTCCAGGTCTTGCCTTTATCATGCGTAATCCAGTGGGCGAGCTCAGCGCCCACTGCGACAGCCACATTATTATCAAATGGGTTCTTTAAGACCGCCAACACTTGGTTGAGAGGTATATCTTCCACTTGTTCCCAACTTTTGCCGGCATCCTCGGAACGCGATATCTTTCCATGTGCTGGTTCTGTGAGCAGAACGACTTCCGAATCGTCGAAGTAGAAGAGGTTGGAGACTTGATTATCGAACTGTGTGACGACGACTCCGGGCTTTTCCTTCTTCGCAGACGTACACCCTATTGCCAGAAACAGCGCGGGCAGCAGCATGCCCCTGAGAAATCTCATGATGCATATGGAGGGAAAAGAAAAATGATGGTGTTGACAGCTGGCTATTTCGATGCAGCCTTGAGGGACGCCTCAGCCCCATCGAGGACAGTAGCTGAAGCCGCAATTCGTCTTGGCAGTCGTAAGCGCGACCGAGGCACCAGTCCGCAGGCGGCACTTCCTGCATGCTCTCAACGCCAACACAGGAATCTTATCCCTCAACCTAAAAATATCTATTATCTTAGCGTCTTTCTTCGTCCGCCCCGTTCTGTATTAACTTATCTATTTGATAGCCTACGACGATCCTCATACCTCTAATGCCTAAAGAGCCGTACGCAAACCTATGCACAAGATGGTCTTACAACTATGCTGTCATCGTTATGCCACGTGATGCCTTCAGTTTCTTGACGTAGTCACTGAAAGTAGGCTTTCGAATACATACAATACATTTTGTCCAGCTAAGAGAAAACCTAATCCTGAACTGTGTCTCATTTCACTATCAGTCTGTGAAGACTCCTAAATGTACTCCATCTTCGTCTTAATATTATATACAAGTCAGGCCGCCTTATCATTCCTTCTCTTAAAAGCATAGCAGGACCTCAAAATCATTAGCCCTCATCCGGAGTCAAGAATAACCTGCAAATATCTAGCCAGCCTCGACGCTGCCCGAGATTTTTACCAAGACCAGCGTGCTACTTGTTAGACTCACGAATACCCTCGGGTCATCCTTACATGCTACCTAAACACTTCATACAAACGTCGTTCAAACATTTCAACCCTCGCAGATAAAATATAACTTGTTCGTCGGGGGCTCGTTTGGAAATATTTTCGACATCTCTGTTCAAACTATGAATATGTCGGAGGATATTGTAGGTTCCGTGTCCGCAATGCATTGCAAACAATCTCATATAGTGGATTATCATCGATATGCATTTTCCGGAGATTTACTAGTATCACCGCACCTCGATTAACGAGCAGTTGGGCCAGATCCGTAAAGTGATTAATTTGGTCAAGTCGTTCCCGCTTATACCACGCCTCCACGGGTAGTTTGTGGAGGAGGGATTCGCCGAACCTGTATGCTTGGTTCGGGTTTGCGTCCTGCTTGAGAAGCAAGCCCATCATCTTTAATGCATCCGAGTCTAGCCTCGCCGCTGCTAAGCTAACACATTTGTGAAGTGCGGTTAAGCCGCTGTCCGGCAGGGCGTAACACACATTGGCACCATTTTCGACCAGAAGCTCGGCGACTGCGGAGTTGTTGAAGTGTATGGCAATCATCAGGGCGCTTTCGCCATTCCATCCTTTCACAATATTTACATCAGCTCCGCAGTGGATGTAGAGCTGTGCAATCTCGAGCCGCACGGTAGATGACTTTCCTTTCTCAGACATAGCAAGAGTCTAGATCAAGTAAGGCCAGGATTTGTTGACATCTTCATCATTCACAAGCCTAAGTTTAATCTCCTCAATGTCTTCCATCCTTACCGCTTCTGATAAATTTGCATGTTTATACACTGAATCTGTTTTCGGTGCTGCTCGCCGCTGTTTTAGGTCGAAGGTGCCACGCTCTCCTAGCTGATAGATGCCACTTGACCAGCGATTTGGCAGAAGTGGAGAACCTGAACGAGATTCTAACTCTGCGTCATTATCCAGGCTTGGTCGAACGCGTCGTCGTAGCCTCGACCGATTGCCTTCGAAGCTTAGGAAAGCAAAAACCGAGATGGAAAGAAGTACGAGCAAGAGGATTAGCCATTGCAGTGTTCTCGGAACATCTGAATCCATATCCTTCGTTAGGTCGTACTTTGAGCGCCGGTATCTCATCCTTTCAACAATCCCAACACTTACGTACGGAGGTGGAGGAAGAGGAACCGCTGCAGCCCGTTGACAAGATTGAGACTCAATACCTGCACTCTAAACGAGCCATATAAGAGGCAGTCCTATGGAATTGAATGGCGGGGAACCTACCAGGGCAGCTTTACACTGCTCAACGTAATCCTTGAGAGCAGTCCATTCTGCTAAAACAAGAGCTTTCTGCGCAGCAGTCTGACCCTTAAATGTATGTGATAGTGTCGCTACCGTGAACATAAGGCTGAGGAATGCGATTTCCCAACCAAAACGCGATATTATCTTTTCAGAAATTGATACCTTGGCTTTGATTGACCCCCAGCTAAATTGTGGTTGGAGCGAAGGGTGAACTGTAGCAAAAACGGCTGCCGGCAATGCATTAGATGCAGAACGGACAAATGACAGGCTCGCTGTCCGTGCCGGAAGCGCAATTAGAACTGTAGTCGCAGAGCCTTGAGCGGGCGTTTTGGCATAAATGGAGTATTTCGAGATGAAAGAGCAGCTTAATCTCGGATAGTTGGCCTGCACCTACAGTAGAAGTTGCAAATGCTGAGTGTCTTGTTGCGTTTCGATGAGGTGCTTGGTGGCTGAGCAAGTTCACCCCAGCTACCCAGTAAACGACGTCAGAGGTCAAGAGCCAAGCACCCTGCTACACAAAATGACCCGCTTGGTTGTTTAGTTTAAGTATTAAAGTCATTTCAATGTTGCACAGAGGGAAGAGAGTGAGAGCTTTTAGGCTCTCTAAGAGATACCCATCTATCGAAATGTTGAAGGGGCTTACTGAGTCATCCTATAGACAAGTGGGCAAAAGTCAGATTATGGACAAACTGCCACGAGTTAATCTTTGAGTACTTTACACAGCTATAGACCTGTCGCTAATGGTTAGGCTAAACGAAAGTTAAATCGGCCCAACCACGACTACTATTTCTCTAGCTTACTTTTGCCCGAGGTTTTCCAAGCTGCACCTCTTTTGCTACTCCGTGTTTTTGGTTTTGTGCCTTTCTTCCTGCCAGAACCACCTAGCTTTAGCCCGCTGGTACCTTGTTTACTACTCGCTCGATGGCCTTCAAACACAAATGCTTCAGGTGCTTTAAGCGAAGTACTACCTGGATATCCCGGCTTAGAGAACGACCTTTGGCCATGTCGAACTTGTGCAGCACCAGCCCGACCAAGCAGCTTGCTGGCACGACCCCGCATAGACCTCTCTTGCGGCGAAACCTTAGGGTTATAAACACTTTTAGAATTGGGCCTAGCAGAGGAAGATGGACTTTGCTTGGTATTACATTTGATGCCTTTAGCACGAACAACCCGAAGTTTACGGGGTAGAAGGGGTGGGAATTTTTTGTCGTTGAACTGAAGGGCTGCTTCAACACCATTCTCATCCTAGCAGTTCGTTAGCCTGGTCCTTCAACGGAAATTCATGTGGTGAAACTGGGAGCAAATACCGTAAACTGAACGTAAGCAATGCCCTTCCCCACTCTAGTCTTCGAATCACGTACTACACGTACGCTCTCTACAGTTCCAGCCTTGCTAAACTGGACCCATAGTCCCTCCTCAACGTCTCCCGGCTCTTTCTTTTTTGACTTCTTCTGGCCTTCTCGTTCCTCGGCTGCTTGTATAGCGCTTTCATCATCCACGAACCCCAAATTGCCAACAAAAACGCACCTACGATGGTCCACCTTCGCAGGATGGGCAACCTCATCAACACGTAAATGTCTATCCAGTACGACTGTGCCATTTAGCCGTTTCGCAGCTTCTCTTGCAGTAACCTGCGTTGAATACACGGCGTATGCGTTCGTGCTCTTTGTCGTAGCATTCATAACCTCCTTCTTTGCGAAGGCAGCTTTCTTTGGCATTGCGCTTGCAAACGCGGTTGATCGAAACCGAAGAGATTCCACCTTGTGAGGTGGAGTGTGAGCAGGTAAAGATGGTATGAATGAGGCTAGGTGGCGTAACAGGGTCTTCTTTGCAGACTTAGAGGTGATGGCTTCACTAGATACGTTACCAAGGAAGACAGTTCGGGATGCCTTCTCGAGTTCTTCGGCATCTTTCGATAGGGTCAAGGTTTCGTGTTTAGGGATGGAATATGTCTCCTCATCCGGAGTTTCTTCATCAGAAGCTTCCGATTGTGTTGACGGGCCATCTTCGCCATTGATAAGGTCAGGTCCGTGCTTGTCTGCGCCATTATCTCCCTCATTCATAGGTTTTAGTCGCTTTGTTAAGTGGTCCGGCTGTAGTTTGGCTTCCTCCTTTGCCTCCTCCCGAGCGAGTTTGCGCATGTAAACTTCTTCAAGTTCCTCCTCATTACTTCCACGCTTCCGCTTTTTCTGCGGCCGGCTCTGTGTCCCATTGACTAATGACTCCACCGGATTTAATTGCATGTTTTCTTCCGACCACAATTTTGTGCCTCCAGTCTCCTCACCACCACCCGAATGTTCAGCTATAGAACTAAAATCATCTTCTAAATCCTCCATTTCTTCGTCATCCTCTCTACTTTCAGAGGATACGGTCGATAAATCCTCATCGTCTTCCTCATTATCGGCTTCTTCCTTCGTTGATTTTGTAGATTTGGGAGGTATTGATTGGTATCGGGATTTAGGAGGATGTTCTACAGGTCCTAACTGATCTACCCTTTAGTATATGCACTTTGAAGAACGTTATATGCTACCGCTAGAACCAGTACTTACGCTACTGGCAAATAATGATGCGAGTGCAGGATCGACTACTTTGCCGTCTGCGACAAACGGGAGGGCTTTTGAAGGCCCTGTAGATTTCGAGCTTTCAACTCGATTGCCAGTTTTCTTCGCCATTGCAAGCTAGTAAATTGCTGTTAGCTTGGACAGCAGAATTAGTTTCTTAAGCTTTGGCGACGATTTCCCACATCGGGAGTCGGCTGATCCTTTTTTCCACAAAGCCGACGCTAATCCGCAATTAGTCGTCACGCTGTGGCTGTTCCCGCGGTCAATCGCTCTTGTTCAGTTGCGTTAAGCAGCTTTCCACGACTCCGCTAGCAGAAGACTCTCCCTCCCACGCACCCTCATCGATGCAGAACAGCTCCCCCTCTTTGCTCCTGACGACTTCACTTCTTCTCACACCCACTACTCTCATAAGACTCAAATCTTTTCCTCGGCATCGACCCCCACTGCCCTGTCAACTCCACCGGGTGAAGCGTTTTTGCCCGCACTTTCGGCGCGCACCACGTACGACGGTCCACGCTCGAGACAGCTGGACTTCTGCGCCAGAAACCTCTGTCATCAGCATCAGATCGCTTCCTCGCGGGATTGGACAACAGCGGAGGCCTCTTTTTACCTGGGCGCACCATGAGCGCGTTCCAACGGAACAGTAGAAGCAGATCCAAGACCGCTCCAGAGACTGGAGGTGATCCGGCTCTCTCCAACGGTACGCTACAACCTCATCACTACTTTAGTAGACATCTACACTTCAAACCGCCTTGTATCGCGTGGTGTGATGCTCCCGCTACTTTCGGGGTGGCCTCCAGTTGCTCGGTCTCCACACGGAGCGAACCCAAATCACAGAACACCGCCGGCCTCACACGTCTCTGCCATCAAGTGGTGTACAAACGAACCTAGCTAACATAATTTGTTCGATTTGTAGGGACCAGTTCCTCAGCGACAAACCGTCCTACGCACACTCCCACACCTCCACCGCGAGGACCGCTCTCCACCCTCATTCACGATAACACGTCACAAAATCCTATAGAAACGAAATTTGCGATGCTGGAGGCTATTTCAGCACCAAACATGTCGGTCGGACTCGATCAATTCAACGGTGCTATGGGCCCTGGCAAGGATACTTTCGAGGACCAAAGCGATAACCGGTCAAGTAGCCTAAGTGAGCTTGGGGATGGCCCAGACGAACAAGATGAGCCAACCCCTCAAGCGCATTCATCCGCAGTGTTCGACGACAACAGTTCTGAAGCTGAAACTGAGCGACTCGAAAGTACCCCCCGAAAGCTACTCCGCACAGCAACCGAGACAACAATGGCATCCGATAATGCTGTGGAGAGGACTCCTAGCAAGCTAGCAAACACACTGTTACTAGATCAGGACGAGTCTGGCCCACCTTCGCCCTTAGCCATGGTCGTGGATACTGCTGCAGGAGACATTGCCGATGGAGACACAGACATGAACTCGGTATCTCAGCATCTCTCAGCAGCAGCGGGTTCCGAAACAGGCAGCCTTGCAGATAGTAGCGGGCGGAAACGAAAACGGTCGAGCCCTGGCGCCAGCTCTGCGGACGAATCGCGATCGGAAGAGCCGGCCAGAAAACGAAGCGGCACAGCCAAAAGCGAAACACTCAATGGTAATGAAGTGTCGATGGCCGATGCTGCAGAGCAAGTAGACATGGATGAGGACGGTGATATCAACGACGAGCCCGCGTCGCGACCTACGGAACGGGAATTGGACTTTGAAGAAACGGCCATAGAGGCTGTAGAGGAGGTCAACGAATTGGCAACAGCAGCAACACTCACTAAGTCGAAGAGAGGCAAACGGAAAGGAAAGAGAGTAGAGGAATCCAATGACACGAACGGCGACCTGGTCGCAAATGCTGAAGGTCCTGAAAGCGGCGAAATGGCTGAAGGGGAAAATGACGATGAGGATGGTAGCGCACAAGATGAAGAACGTAAGTACATAAAGCTGTGTAACGTCGGGCAACTACCCCTAGAGGTTATTGGGTTCGATACTAATTCATTTCTATTACAGTAGCCAAGAAAAAGACCGCCATCGAGTCGCTTTCGAAGATTGAGAAAAAATTCAAGATCTTCAGAGAAAAGTAAGCCTGCGTTCATTTATCCGATTGCAAATTTGATAACTCCACAGCTGCTAATCTTTTTATGAGCAGGTGGTGCGATGAAAGCCTTGCGCAACTAAGTAGAGAGTTAGAAATGCTCAGGCAACCCGACTGCATCCATCCGGAATATCTTGCAATGGTGCAGTGCGTTGATGAGCGACGTGCTGAGAAGCTCGTGTACGAAAGACGACTTTTTGATTACAAGCAGAAATGCTTGAACACGAGAACAGTGGCAGAGCGCCATCAGCTGCATAGCCAATACTTCCAGACCATACGAGATATTAGAGAGAAGTATATATCAGAATGCAACGAACGCATATACCAATTACAAAGGGGTCGAAGACAACTGGGTGTGGAGGAAATCGACTACGCTTACTACTTCCCTGAGAAACGATCCCAGCAGATACAACACCAAACTGCGTATAATCTTGAAGTTTCAGTCCTTTCCGGGGTCGCCAAATATGTCGGATTTCCAGCCGCGCCGGATATCACTCCTGCACGGCCGACTGATGTTGATGACGACCTTCGCGCAATGAAGGTGAGCTCCTACCACTGTCGGCCCCAAGGCATAGAGCTGATTCAATTGGCCTAGATCCCTACTCGACCTACTCCCCTACCATATGTTCGACCATATAATCGGCCTTCTAGGGCAGATGAAGCTGCTGCAGAAGAACAGTTTATTGAGCAGACACCTTGGGCCAATCCCCAACACCCTGCTCATCATCAGCCACACTACCAAGGCATCCCAACGGCCCCATCACGAGCAGTAAGCCAGAACTTTCATACGCCAGCTGGGCAAAGACGCATTGTGGATGTCCATGTGACCAATGGATCTGCTTCTACCATTGACATGGTATCTAATCCACCATCCTCAGCAGCCGCAACCGGCCAAGCGGTGCAAGACCACATACAGCATATCAATGAAGCCGACTCTCCGGTCTTGCAAATGAAGAGAAATTCAAGCCGATCAGATGGCCCAAACGCAGATGATCGTCGAACACCATCTAATACGCCTGGGTCGCAGCCGCGCAATCTTGCAAGCATCGCAAGAGAGGCTTACTCGAATAACCACCTATTTTCCAGTCCAGCCATAGCTCATGGAGAACATACAGCTGAAGATCGTGAACCTTCCCAAGCCGCTTCAATCGGTCGACGTTGGAGTGGAAACGGAATGCGGCACCTGACGGCTGCAGCACCGCCTATCAGAGCACAAGAACAACCCAACAATTCTACAGTTTCGAGCAGAAATGATCCGAGCAGGACACCATTGTCACAGCGTGGCGGTCTCAGTGCTGTCAGTGTGGGAAGTGGAAACGTTCTTTTCGGGCGGTAGTACTGGGCTTCTTTTGAAATCGATTTATTCTTTACTAGGCGATATTATCCCCCACAATCCTAATAACATGATCTGATAAGTTGGGTTATTAGGATCTGTTGGATGGCTCTGAGCTGCGAACATGTCGCGAGTCAGTATGCTCCATCCGCGTTTGCCTCTTCTTGCTTCGGAAAGATACCCGGGATACCCATGGGCGGTTATCTATAGAGTGGTTTCATATTTCTTCTTCTCGGAGTTCATATGCATGGAATGCTCGGGTCTGGATTTCCTCAGGCTAATGGGAGGTTGGGCCGGTCTTGAATGTTGGGTTAAAACTGTGTAGGACGATTTTCCCTTCTCCTCTTTACTTTTCCCAAAGAAATTTTGCCTGGCTTGGCATAGACGGGCTTCTGGACGATTTGACGAGCTGTATGCATTGCCTCAGGTATTTTTGTTTGCATGATTCTAGCGTGGTGCTATGGCTGGTTTGCCTCAAATGCGTGTGTCGGAGGGTTATGAACGTCTCCGACTTCAAATACAGTGCGTTGAGAACTATTAATACTCCAGATTGCGGTGTCTGTATCACGTGATTGCGCGATATTGTTCCACATCTAACCCTAAGTGATCTCGATACTTAGCCCCTCATCCCCTTGTCCAGTGGCACTTTCCCTGAGGCGCCAAGGGGCAACCAATGAGTGAGTGATAATGGCCCCAAGTCCAGGATGCCCGGGCCCCAGGGCTAGGCGGACACACCTCAACTTCAGCCTTGCATTACCTACCACCTGATCGGGACTCTTATCCGCAGCTAAAGACTTTTATATATTTTTAGATGTATTAAGGCCCCCAGCTTACAACTTACTTTTGCGTTGAAGCTGATAAAGTCTATGACATGAGCTCTAGCCAGGTAATATCAAACTAAGTCCTGTTCTTCTAGGCTACACAGCGGTATCTCAAAGAAACACATAAGAGCTTCCATTTACAGCATGGCAATCCCCGCTACGCGACTGAGAGTTTAATCACACTCCGTTTCACTTTTTGACGCGGCAAGACTCAAAGCATTCCTAGGAAGCATATCAAAGAGTTCATGACAATCCTTCAGACATGAGCCGCGAGCTTCGTTAAGTACCGACTCCTGATATGGAACATTTACTTCGGAGAAGGCAATAAATAAATGTAGTCTAAGAACCAGACCAATCCCTTAGTTTAGCTTTGATCGCAACTTGACCATGGTACATTCACCAGTCTCAATTCAGGATTATCCCATTAAACGCAGTTGTGCGAGGGAACAGTTTGACTCCATTTATGAGCTATTTTGGGTGTGCATGCCCTGGGATCCCGGAATTCTTCTAATGCTATGAAGTATGATGTTATTTGGGGCCTAAATATCAGCCATCGATCCATATTTGTCTTCTAAGGACCTTGTAATTATGTTACAAGATTATAAGGAGTGCATAGCTTATGTAATTGCTAAGGAGGAAAGGAGTATATAACTCCTTCCTCGCCTCTAGATAGGAATACAACCTTTTACAACCTTGATTTCGTGCCAAATTAATAGGACTGGAGGACAAGCCCTTAGGACAACAAAGTCACAAGAGATCATCGAATCTATGAAGCCCCAGATAAATAAGCGGAAAATAGAGATGAACATGAAATTTGCCTAAAGACAAGTCGATTATATACATTTGGCGCGGCATGTTTTATATAAGCAGTCTTCCCACGTGCAGACTCCTAGAACACATGGCACAACTATTAGTAAGTCTTCGGACTTTTGTTGCTAAAAAGCTTATAGCACTATTATGTGAGGCCATCAATGTCGATTTAGACACTTATTCTTTCATTTTCAAAGTGTCACTAACGATAGGAGACTTCGCACGCGAAAGGCGATTGGTTATTGACAACAAAGCTACTATCCGAGCGCTTATACACTGCCCTAGGGGATTCTCTGTTATTGAAAATAGCTCATTGTCAGATATTGTTTCTAGGGCGGGGAGCATTCAATTCTTAATTTAGCCAAGTTTTAGGTTCACCCTACGGTCACATAATTGCTTATTTAACTTCAAATATCTGCTCGATTAATAACAAAATAATGTTAATTGTTCATTTGCTGTCAAAAATAGTGCATATAGACTCCGTGCTGCAGAGAGCTCCGTTAGGACCTAGATTAACAACAAATCATTGTCATTTTATACTATTTCTAGGGGCTGGTTTCTTGTTTTATTCCCTGCCCACCCTCCTTTTGCCCCCCTCTTGGCCTCCTCTCCTATCTTGGCATACCTCTAACTGTATATATCTCCCTTCTCTTCTTTCCCGTTCCCGGTCTTGCTCTCTCTTTTACCTCCTTTTGCTACCCCTTTTACTGCATCTCCCTCCACCCCTCTTTTTTATCTATGGCTAATACAAGAGTAGACAAATAATACAAACGGAGATACAGCCGGTAGAGGCAGAGGCAGAGGCAGGTGCAGGGACGTGGTGACGGAGATGGTGACGTAGAAATTCTCGACCGGGTAGTCATTTTAGATATTTTGGTAGACCAATATGTTATTAGCATGTAATAGACTCGCAACTAAAGATATTAATTAATTTTAAATGACACCGATTCGATGTTAAAACGACGTGGTCAGAATGGGACTACATTTTGGCATCAAACCGTTGTCAAAACGTCAAACCAGTTATGACCGTAGGGACTCCAGTGGGTGTTTCTTAGTTGTGAATTGCTCTTGGGGATGTTGAAAGAAATTCAGACTAAATTAATAGGCTGAATAATACAGCAAGTATTCTGAGGAGCAGTCGGGCAATGCTGTTGTCTTGACTAACCAGAGACCCTTAATAGTCGTCCAGTGATCTTGTTGGATTGGAGTGGAGTGGATTTGACCCCCAAATCCACTCCAAAGCCCCTGGAGCTCCATGAACGCTAAACCTAAATAGGACTAACGGTTACCTATAAAGGTTAGTAATCCAGCTCCAGTCCAGTCCAGTCCAAATTGGCTCCAGTCCAACAAGATCACTGGTAGTCGTTGCTTGAGGAGTAAAAAGACCTCGTCATGATGATGAATTTTTTAGATTTTATCTCGACTTATGCATAGCAAGGTGTGAAAATAACTTTTGCATAAGGGTGAAACCTCGATGAACGAAGCCAGAACAGCCCACGCAGATTTAGAAGCTGTTTGTACAACTCTCCCGTCGTTCTGATACAACTCATCTAACCATACACTTTTGTAATGCTAATTATCTACATCTTCATGAAGCAGTGGTGAGTATTAGTCACTGTTAAGTGATGCTGATATATGATTAATGGTATTCAGCATATAATTTTTGGCAACCCATCACCTTTCTTACTTACTAGCGATAGCTACCGCAAAGTTCCAGAGAGTATTGGGCACCCTTAGGGCCTCCATATTAGCAGAAGCTCCCACCAACGCACCCATCACTTCCACCTCGACCAATCCTGGCTTCGGGAGACCCAGGATTCTGGAAAAACATGGTGACTGTGCCTGTATTATTTGATGATGGAAGGACCTAAGGGTCATCAGGGGATGTTATATAGAACTTACCTGCAGGCTAAACCTAGGCACTAGGTGAATTCTCAACAATCCCAGTCGGCCAGTATTTAGCAGCTACTTTTTAGCTTGCCGCTTGACATATTTAGCCTTGTGCCTCTCCATCTCGGAACGGATTGAAATGGATAAGGTTTTTTATGAACTAGTGGGGTGGTGTTTATCGCTCTGAGTACCTAGAAGTTGCTTAGAATATTTTCGTTTAGTCACGAAAAGATCTGTATTTTTGGAAGGATAGAATATTTGTAGGTTTTAACTCTTGATGGAACGATGGAATTGAATGTACGGGAATAGGGACATTGGTGTGATTCTAGCCCGTGCGGTCCTCTGAATCGGTTCAGGGACGCGCTCAAAACAAAGTAGCGGTGAACATCAAATTGATCCGTTCAGATTGACTGTTATGATACCTGGAATGCTATCAAATCATACAAACATACAGGTTCTTTCAATGGTTTTCTGCTTTTGAAACAACCAAGCTCATGCACATACGCATTTCCCTATAACTCCATCATCTCTCAAAACCCATCCCAATGGCCGTCGTAAAGCATGATATACGCATCTCCAGATCTGAATAATTCTTCACACTGGCTGCGCTTGAGCCGCAGGTGCTGCTGGGCCTCCTGCATTCCGTTGAGAGCTGACAGAGTAGTCGTTTAAGAATTCTGGATCATTCTCAAATTCTTCCTTGACCTAGACAGAAGATTAGCACTCGTTGAGAATGCCTTGTAGTTTGTAACGGTGAGGTTGGCTTACGATGTCCAATCCTCCAACTAACTCCCCGCCAACCCATAATTGTGGGAAGGTGGGCCAATCTGCAAATTCCTTCAAACCTTGCCTAACCTCGTCATCTGCCAGAATATTGAAGAAACCATATCTAATCCCTTTCTCACGTAGTATACTCACTGTTTGCCGACTAAACCCGCACTGCGGCGCGCTCGGAGTCCCCTTCATGAACAGCATCACTGGTGCCGCCTTAACTAGATTTCTCAACCGCTCGAAAAGCTCCTCCTTAGTTGTCTGCGCTCCTGACGAGTAATCCGGTGCGGTCTTTGGATCTGAAGCGGAAGGCGCATAAGAGGCAAGATTCTTCGCACCACTAGTAGGGCCATTGCTACTCTCTAGCCCCGGCGATTGCTGTGCTTGCTTCGTAACGGTCTGTGCCGGTGGTAGCCCTGGTGTCGACGTATCGCTGGTACTTGCTCCGGCGTGCCTCTCAACGGCCGCACGCACTTTAGCGGCATCCGACCCGGATACCGTTTCGAGTGTTTGACCGTCTTTCTGCAGCACAATATAAGGCACAGCGGCAACGTCGTACTGTTCAGATACCTCGGGTAGCTCTTCAGCATTTATAGAGAGGAAGACTAGAGGCGCATCTGAGGGATAAGTGCTCGCAAGTGTAGAGAGAACGGTGGACATTTGCTTGCATGGAGCAGCCCATGGAGCGTGGAAGTAGATGATGAGGAGGGTGGAAGAAGGTAGAGATGATATGGTGGACTCGAAATTTGCTTCGGTGGGAATTTCTCTAACTGTGGCCATGCTTGCAAGTTTCGTGAGACTTTTATGGTGAGATTGAAAGAGTCGGGATTGCCTGACGCTGAATAGTGCTCAAAGGAGGGAATTTCTGCTGTAACTTCCCAAGAAGAGGAGAGTAAACAAAATAGAAAATTTTATGATATCGAAGTGGGAGGGGAAGAATGGTCTTGTTTAAAAGCAAGTGGTTGGCTTGTTGATAATGGCTGGTGATCTGATATGATTGATTAGTCGCGAAGAAACTGACGTGCTTTCGGAGCACCCCGCCGAAACCACAAACGCCAAGCCCTAAGCCCCGCGGAAATGCCTAAGCTTTCTGCCGCTTCTCACCGCACCAAAAAATATCTCCAGAGCTTCAATTTCGTTCATCGTGGGCTTTGTGCTCCACATAGCTCGCAACAATGCTGCGCGAAATGTAAGCTGACCGATCTGCTTGTTCTGGTATTTTTACTGTATGAAGTGTTTTATCTAATTGTACAACTCTAGAAAACCTAAAAATGCTCGCTCAAAGCGAGCCCTCGAAAAGAAGGCTCCTCAAGTACATGAAAATCCCAGAACTACCCTCTTCCTCCGCGGTACCAGCTCTTCTCAAATCCTTCAACTTGCCATGACAGACTTAGTCGCTCTTAAACGTCCATTTGCTACCAAATTCACCAAGAAGAATGAAATCCATCCATTCGAGTCTGCTACATCCCTTGAATTCTTTTCAGAGAAGAACGATGCAAGCTTGCTGGTCTTCGGGCATCATAGTAAAAAAAGGCCGCACAGCCTAACGTTTGTCAGATGCTTTGATCATAAAGTGCTGGATATGTTGGAGTTGTATATTGATCCTGAAAGCTTTCGAACGCTGAGTCAATTCAAGAATAAGAAGTGCGCGGTTGGACTAAAGCCTCTAATTGCGTTCTCTGGGACGCCGTTTGAGAGCCCTACCCAAACAAAATATACACTGGCTAAATCTTTACTCCTTGATTTCTTCAGGGGTCAAGAAGCGGCTAGTGTAGATGTTGAAGGGCTGCAATATATGGTGCACATCAGCGCAGGTGAAGAGATTGAGGGCGAACCTGCGCCGCAGATTCATTTAAGGGTCTATCTCATCAAGACAAAGAGAAGTGGACAGAAGCTGCCTAGGGTAGAGGTTGAAGAGATGGGACCCAGGATTGATTTTAGGGTTGGTAGAGAAAAAATGCCGGAGGAGGCCGCGTGGAAGGAAGCGCTTAAGAAACCTAAGGGCCTTGAGGTATGTCTGACTATTTTATTGCGGTTTTGGCAGAGATAATACTAATAATCCAATCAACAGCCAAAGACGAAGAAGAATATCGAAACAGATATCATTGGCGATAAGGTTGGCAGGATCCATGTGGGCAAGCAGGATTTCGGTAATCTACAAACTAGGAAGATGAAAGGCCTTAAGAGAGGCCGAGGTGAAACTGATGGAGATGAGGAGACATTGCTTGATGAAGAGGACACGGAGGAGGGTAATAGCCCAAAGAGGGAACGCAGGTAATGCCAATGCAAGTGTCCTTATATTAGCATTCGCAGGCGTTGGGCAGGCTGGCTTGAAAGCCATGGAAGTTTGGCGTTTCATGTGTCACATGTAGTATTGCGTGAAACAGGTTTCTTTATGAAATGTGATTATGCTCGGGCGTGGGCCTGTTCTACATAGGGTATCATGGAGTTGGAGAAACGCCTTAAATGGTGACTTTTGAGGCTAAGCTCTCTATATGCACAAGTGAAGCTAAGAAAATTAAATCATGAGGCGGCTGGTGCTGCTTCCTCTACGTTTCCTTTCGGTTCATCTGATTTCGTAGGTTCTGCCTGAGAATCTGATCTATTTTGCACGATACGCTAGTGAGATGTTAGTATAAACGCAGCGAATAGAAAGGCTTAACCCTAGACTTACTAGAAGATTACGGAGAAGAACAACGATGGTAACTTTGCCAATTGCAGGCACATACATTGATGCCTTCTCCTTGACTTCTGGGCTAAAGTTCTGTATTAACCTGTTAACGAAATGCGCATAACGCCTGAGGATAGTCTTACCCTCTCGCTCGAGAAATTTATGCACACAGCACCCTCTCGGAGTAAATGTAGAGGAACTTTGTACTTGTCCCCAGGCACTCCGCTTATGACCACGTCGCTCAGCGGAAGACAATTCTCTAGCGTCCATCCTGGCTTCTCCACAGCCTCATGTCTCTTTTTTCGTAGGCCTTGTCCTCGAGTGAATTGCTGTACGTCATCGATGTCCGCTGAGTAGACGCATGCTCCATCATTTGCCAATAGTGCTGCAAGTGGCCGTCCTACCACTTCACTTCGATTAATCACGGTTATCGTATGTCCATGCAGTCTATTCCCGTACGGCAAGATTGTATTATATATGTGTAGGTGCTCGAGAATCTTGATCACTGCAAGTGGAGTGCAGGGTAAGATGCTCTTTTTCTGATTTTGGGGGTCAAGGAATCGAATATTCTGGTACATATTGAAAATATACCGGTGAGATAGGCCCTCAACATCTTTAGATACATCAACGATTTGCTGAAGATATTGGTCTTGACGGTTGCCGAAAATTGGGTAGTAGACGATTATGCCATCGACGGCATTGTCATTGTTCGCGGCTATGATCGCATCTTCGAGTTCTTCACGGTCAACTTCGTGCAGTTGGAACTCGAAACCACTTTATTCATTGAGACTTGTTAGTTTTAAGGCCCGTAAAATTGACTGAATTAGAGACCACCCATCATAAAATCGAAAAACGAACATGCTCACTTTTCATGACAAGTCTTCCCGGTCCACTCTGCATATACTCTTGCGGCTGGATCTGCGCTTGACAGGAACCCAACTAATAAAGGTTTCCGGTTTATTTGTTTCAGGCCTTCTGCGACTTCTGCTAGGAGGTTTTTCGCAATTGTCCCCGCAAGAACTACCTTGCAATGTGGGGTATCGACTGGTGCAACGGACATTTTGGTGACAATTGAGGAGTGAAATGATGAACGAAGTTAAAGACCGCTAGATGTTTGGGGGAAATAGCCTCATAGCTACACCTATCGCATTTAAAGCCTTTTGTTAAAACAACTAAATATCAATGTGATATTGCATGAAACTCCGTCTATTTTTTATTTTTTTGTGCCCCACGTCCGACATCGGATGGAGATAATCCGACGAATCAGATATCGGCTAATCTTTCGTCATCGAGAAATCGGTGGTAAAAGTTGCTTGACCATGTCTTGCTCTTTTCCGCTTCGCGACTCAATATAGACCGTGAGGATGTCAGATATCCAACTTTACCTGTTGGAATTTGATAAGAATAAGAAGGAGGCTTCTTGTATAGCCGAGCAATCATCCACACGTACTTGAAACCACTCAGCACCCTGGAAGACGTTGCTAACGCGTGAAATAGGGCTGCAGAATAACCAGCTGAAGCTTGTAGAATTAATAGAATCCTTAGGGGAGTACATCAACAATGAAGAACCTACTATTAGAGCTAAGGGTATAATATATTGGCACCGTCCCTACCTGTTGAGAGTATTCTGACGCTCGTGTAGCCATGGCCTACCTCGCAGAGGTACTCGCATTCATTCCTCCAAAAGTTTTGTCAAGGCACCAACGTACGTTCCCCACTTTCGAAAAACAAGCATGTGCTCCGGCATGGGCGTATACTGGTGTAGTGAAAGGAGGTCGTATACTGAGAAAAGGGCACAGGAAATCTGCTCGGTGACTTCATACTCTCTCGAATTGCCGACGACAGAGAAGGGCTAGGATCTTGTGCTAAAGGGTTGTTGGCACTAGAGGAGCGTGGGAAATGGGAAAATGAAAGAGCTGCGAATATTATGGAAGTGTCAGTCCCCCATCGATTCATGCAATGGGTTCGCTACGTCCTAACAGTAGTAGGCTTATCGACAACACCCATCCATTGCGACAGTACAAACAGCAGAGCGAGAGATACCCTGTTTTGACTCTTATAGATACATTGATGGCAAAATATAGAGAAGGTATAGAGGACCAAAACTCCCAGAAAACTTGACATATAGGCTGATTCTCGTGGAGTCTTACGAAATCTACACGATGCCACACCTAACTTTATGTCGCGCTTCATATCCTATTTTGACGGCGAGAAGGACCCTAGAAATTTAATGGTTGTCTTTTCAATATTGAAAGTCCCCATGACCGAGTGGACCATTGGGGCGGATGCTCAAGTGGGTGCCAAATTAATCTTCTTATTTGTCTTCTGATGCTCATTATTTTCTAGGAGTTATTTGATGCCGTATTTAATTACTTTCCTATAACGTTTAGACCTCCTCCCGACGACCCATATGGCATAACCGCCCAGCATCTAAAGGATCGGTTACGGGACTGCATCGCTTCCACTGCCGATTTTGCACCATACGCGTTTCCTGCTCTTTTAGACAAACTTGACTCAACCTCCATGAATACCAAAGTATGTCGGCGCTGTCTGTAATATTTATACTCTACTAATTATTTTTAGAGAGACGTACTTCAAACCATTACCTCATGCGTCAAAGAGTACGGGCCTCACACCGTATCCTTATACTCAATTACGCTATGGGATGCCCTAAAATTTGAGGTCCTAAACGCACAAGAAGAGGATATGGCACAAGAAGCTCTTTTAGCGCTAGCGGAAATTGCTAACACTCTCTCCAGAGGATCAGCTGGCCCATTGAACGCGTACTTAAGACCAATCACCAAAGAGTGTAACGAACATCTTGAGGACGCTCCAACGAAGCAGTCTCAAGCTTCGGGTCAAATTTTGTACAAACTTGCTAGCGTGTCCTCGGAAGTCATAAATACGGTTCTTTCCACCGTCCTGCCTAATCTCTTCACATTGTATCAGATGGCTGACACGCTAGCTAAAAGGAGAGGTCTTCTCGAGGTTTTGGCTCAATTGACTCGTGCAAATATAGAAGTGTATGGAGAGTGGCGTTCAATAGGCAAGCTTGCCGGTGATCAGACTGCCGATAATGCACTGAATAAGTTCAGTACCCAAGCGCTGGAGGCAATGATTAGTGGTCTCTCAACAGCTTCAATCAAAGAAGTTTCATTCCGCTTGGTGTGTGTTAATGGACTTCTACAGATGACTAAAGTACGGCAACTGCTTGGTGATGAAGACATCGCCAAAGTAGTTCAGCTTTTCCATAATGTTGTCATCGCGGAAGAATCATACGGCAAGGATGAGATGAAAGAAGCTGCGATAAACGGTCTCGTCGAGATTGGTCACCAGAAACCCCAGCTGGTGGTGGACAAAGCTTTTCCAGCTTTCATGGCCCAGCTGCCGGACACAGATGTGGATGGCTCATTATCCTATGTCCCGGTGCTTGAAGCATTTGCAAAGCTTGGTAGCGAAGAAAAGATATTTGACACCGTTATCCTGCGGCTAAAGAACAAGCTCAATGCGGCAGTTAAACAACAAGCTTCAACCACCTATCTTGTGGCTCTACTCTCCGCTATGCTCTATGCATTAAACCAGGGTGCGGCTAAGCTTGAGCAAGGCAGGGAGACTGCTCCATACTATCAAGACATCGTCCTACCGCTTTTGTCTCATGTTTCCAGCTCAGATACAGCTCATCAAAAAGCTTTCGACGACGAAACTACCCTCGATTTGATTGGACGAATATGTAATATCATTATTCGGCCTCAGTCAGTGGATTTTCAAAGCAAGATCTCCAGGGAGATATACTCGTTATTCCGTGGACCTTCCCAGACCGATATCCCTCCTTTCAACCTCGAATCTACCCCACAACAAACTAGGTGGATGATAGTTTCTGCTCACCTACTCGCTGCTCTTCGTAAAGATGCAGTTCTTCCCTGTGATACTCAAACTGTCCTTGATTCCCTAGTGCAGTTCTCACAGAAGCCATCTCTATCACCACGAGTACGTGCTGCTACTCTTTGCCAGGTCTCTTTGGTGGTAAACAAATTCATCCCAACGGCATCACTCAAACCGACTCTGGAACCAATTCTTAATGCGCCTATGGACCTTCTTAATCCATCTCACCTCAGCCCAACCACCATTCGCACGATCTTCGCCATCCTTAAAGGCCTCGTTCTCCGCAACAGCACACTCCTTTCAACGCTATACCCAGCCCTCCTCTCGTTCCTATCCGCCTCACCCCACTCCTCAACTGTCGCCCACGGCTTCACCACCCTCCTCCAACCCGACGACCTGCTCACCAAAGCAAACCACTGCACGATCTCCGGTCTGCACAAGCAGAAGACCTTCAACCTCCTCGTCCCCAGCATCGCCGCCTCCTTCCGCGACGCCGCCAAGGACATGAAGCCAAACTACCTCATCGCCCTCTCCGGCGTCCTGCGCTGGTTGCCCTTCGACATCGTGTCCGAGGAGCTCAGCCAGCTTGTCCCGCTGCTTCTGCAGAGCTTGGACCTGCAGGGCGAGGACGGGGTTAAGGAGGCCGCGGTTGGGACCCTTGCGTCTGTGCTGGCGCAGAGTCCCAAGGCGGTTGAAGAGCATGCGGGGAGCCTCATTACCCGGCTCTTGAATACGGCGACTGTTGCTGCTGCTGGTGGCGCGGCTGCGGCGCCGGCGCCGGCGCCGGCGAGGGTTAGGGCTGTGGCCCTGAAGTGTCTTGCGATGGTGCCGGCGCGGC
>KV748956.1:0-10338 GCA_001692915.1 Glonium stellatum | reverse complement strand
CGTGCTGCCGTATCGGCGGCAGGTGGTGAAGAAATTGACGGGCGCGCTGGATGACAAGAAGAGAGGGGTTAGGGCTGAGGCGGTTAGGTGTAGAGCAAGGTGGTTGGAGGTTGATGAAGTTGGAGAGGACGAGGATTGAGCTTAGGCGAAAGAAAAAGGAAACAAGGTGTGGAGAATTGAGACAGGTTGGGACATGGAGAGGAGTTGGTTGGGGAAGCACATCTTGTTTGATTGATTTGTCTGATTTGGTTAGAAGGGATGGGTTAGAAGGGAATAGGCTGCATGGATGGACGAGGATATTTTGGAGCACATGAGGGTATGGTGGGATGGATAAATGAATGCATGCATACATGGCTAGCTGGTTCATTGGTTTCTGAGGTTGATTTTTGCATAGGGGGACTTGGGTCTGGTGGTAGTGTGAATCAAGGTGTCCGAATCCTGAGGCAATCAAGTCATTACTGCGACAGAGTTTTTCCTTTCAGCGGCAGAATATTCAGGATATTAGGCTGTATTTGTGAGTAGTTAGAGAAAATTCAAGATGTTTCTCTTGAGCTAGTTTTAGCAAGTTTGACCATTAAATCAAGTACGCCGGTCACCTGCGCTATAAGAAATCTATCGACCGAGCGGGATCCATCATCGATCACATTGTATAATAGCCTTTCTGATTCAGGGATTGAACTTATGGTCTCAGTATTGGGAATAGTGTATTAAATAGAATTCAAAAACCTTCACACCTCCGCTATGCAAAAGTGGATATAGACATCAGCCACACTCTGAAAACCACCTAGCTGAGACGCTGCAGAAAGATCCCACCAATGCAGCATCTGAGAAACAGCCACCCAGGGGTAATCCGAGGGAGAAAAAGCATCCACCAAGTACGCCAGAACTATGCCGTCGTGATGATATAATACATTGTGTTGATCGAAATTTTCCGCCGTGGCTCGCTAAGAGTCATAAAAGAGAACACGTGAAGGAGAACCATTCATGCGACTATCGTCCATCCTTCTTTAGCGTGACGAGTTCAGAAATGCTCGCTCTGCAGTTGGTAGTGGTGGCGGCACACCTGGGGGTTCAGGCTCACTCTCAAACGGTCTCCGGCCGTCTGCTGGTCCAACATTCGCCTCGTATCTAATCCGTTCCTGCTGTCCCTCCGGATCATAAGGCGGCCGCGCTGGCCTCTCTTCGTAGAAGACGTATTGACGATCGTCGTAGTGGGGATCGCCGCGATGCACGGTGTCGCGGTTGTAAGACATGGGAACGTATTCAATTAGATGGTCGGATTGGCTCGAGGGGCGATCCGGGACGTATCGTGTGATCGGATTGGGGTGAGGCGCGCGGGCTTCGCGGGGCTCGCGGTGCACGCGGACGTATTGATAGGTTGGATGTTCGTCGTAATCGTCTACGAGGGGGGGAGGAGGTGCGTCGCCCGAATCGCCAGCATAGCGATAGCGAATGGCAGAGTGAGGAGGATGCTCATCCACAGGAATATATTCACGACGTGGGTGTCGAATTTGGTGATAGTAAGGATCCTCAGGATAGCCTTGGTCGACACTATGATCTCGTGAATAATTGCGCTCAGGCTCTGGATCTGCGCTGGGCTGTGGAGTTTCTTGGTCAAGCCGGCGGCGCGCCTCATCATATCGCTCATACCTCCGTTCATATCTACTATGAGAACGAGCGATGCTATTGCCGCGAGCGTATGGCTCTTCGCGGGCAGCGCTCATGTATCTGGCATATCGCGAAGGCATATGTTCCATATGCCTCTCCCTTCGGCGGTACGAAGTAGGCCTTCTAGCTGCACCTCCGGATTCAGGTGTTGGCGGTCGGTGGCCGTTTGAGCGGAGGTCTTCATATCTTGATCCATTGGAGATAGGAGGACCTGGTGTTGCATGTAGGCTTCCTGGTTGAGGCATGGAGTCTAGGTGGTCGTCCGCGGCTGTTTGCATGTTCAGCGGAGGGGGCGTATATCGCGATCCATCCTCTGTCTCTGCTTCAGTAGCCCATTTTGGTTTTCCCTCCTCTTCCTCCCGACTATTTTGCTCAGCTACTTTAGAAGGGTAGTCTTCTCCGGGAACTAACCCATTTAAGAAGCGGTCTGCTTCTATTTCTGCTTTAGAAGGCGATTGGCTCCGCCGGCGAACATTAGTACCTCTAACTAAGCGGTATTCACTCCGCGGCCTATCATCATCCAGATATCGAACCTGTCGAACGTAGGGAATACGTTCTTGAGGATCGAGACCTGGGCGCTCGGAATAAACTAGTCCATTTGGACCCGGGCCATGGAAACCTTCGCGCTCAAGGATCATTGGACGCCTCTCCCGGATTCCTTCATAAACGGATCCGGAATCTCGGATTGACCGCGAACTCGAAGGACTCAATTCCACAAAACCACGACGGGAAGGGCCAGTGTGCTCATCATCTACAGGATCCATGGTAAGCTGAATACGTTGACTGTCAGCGCCAAAATTGTCTCCGAAGCGATTTCGCGAGTCACCTACATAGTATCTCGACTCATAGATTACGGGCCCATGTTCATCAGACGGCGGACTCCGGCGATGCGAGGATGTTCTTCGGACAGGCCTCGTGGGATGCCTAGACTCTCGAGGTAGGGCTGGCCGCAAGGGATCATATTCTTCTTCGCCCGGCCTTGGAACAACCTGGGGCGAGCGTCCATGTGGAGATCCATTTGACGGAGGCCCTGAACCTTCAGCCGAGATTGCAGGAGTACGCCTTGCATCATTAGATTCCTTTGGGTCCTTTGATCCTGTACGAGAGGCCGATGCAACACCAGTGCTGTCGACCACTCCGATCCTTGGTAGTGGTGTAGGAAATAATGTAGGAAATACCTTAGCAATGATATGTAGTTTGTCATCATCCATTCCTGGAGCGTGAATAAGGCCTGATATAGTCCTTTCACTCGGGAGCTCAATCATATATTCCTTCCAGTCCGAATGGGGGAGCTGTTGGCCATTTTGATAGTCTGACCCAATTCCAGGTCTGTTAAGGTGATCTGACTTGAAATGAGAGAATAAAGACAGAACGCTGAAGGTCCTTCTTTCTTCAACTCGAGGCGGATAGGAGTGAATTGAAGATTGGCGGTGATATTGAAGATGACATGCTTTGCAGGAAAGACCAGTAGCAGACTTGAGAGGCTTGAGGGAAGAATTGCTTTGAAGAGCGTCTATGAAATGATCCAAAAGAGGTTCGTGATTGAATGAGAGCAGAAACTTGGAAATTACACTCTGCATCACAACATATATTCTCACGCTATTTGGAAAATCCTTGATTCCAGAAGTGCTTGTCCAGACGTCCCGGGCTATCTGCTCCAGTTTTCTGACTTGCTTCTCATAGAGAGTTGTACGGTATTCAGTATTCGAAGTCTGGGCCTCAGTTTCAACCATAGCAGTACCAGACGGAGCCTGATGGGGAGACGTATGAGTCCCAGCACCATATGGGTTAGAAAAACCTGACACATTCCCTTGCATAGAAGGATTCAAAACGCCTGGTATTGCGGAAGACATTAAGAACCCTGGATTGACCGGAGCTGGAGCATAAACGGAAGGAGCCATCGTCTGGTAAGAACTATAAGCATCTATTGGTTGTGTAGGTCCATATGGCTGGGGAGGCATTGGTTGTTGATAGTCGTAATTCGATCCTTGCATTACGTTTGGTGGTGGAGGAGGTGGTGGTTGAAACGGCCCATTGTGTCGACCTCCATATGCGTTATAGGGACCAGGGCTTGCCTGTGGTAGAAGCGGCAGATGAGGCGTTGTTGTAGCTCCTCGAGAATACCCAAAATAAGGAAATGGACCGTGTCCCGAGTGTCCATGGCCTGTACCAGGGGGCATAGTGTGACCGGCATTCCGAGATCCATTTGGGTCTGGCTGAAATGGCGGTTCTTCCGGCCATTCAGCTTCTCTCCAACGGACGACGATATTACCCACACTGAAAGAATTGGTATGCTTGGCGCCGTAGTGTTGGATTACTCCTTCGAATCCGTAGAATCTCTGGTTACCCTCACATCCACTACCATTACAGAGGAAAATTTCTTTCCGGTTTTCTGTTAGAGGCTTGATTTTGTTATCATATACCCACTTCATATTTTCTAGGATCAACTTCTTTGGAGCCCGATTCAGTGGATCCAGTCCATTGTCAGGATTTGTACCGGAAGAATCCTGACCATCTTTGGCAAGGTCGGCATAAAACCTCCGGCGGACGTAGAGCAACAGCTCGGCAGCAAACCTAGGACTGTTTTCATCGTCAATTGCTTTGGTTTCCCATTCCTTTGCTATAAAATCATCGGCATAAGAACTGAGGCGGTCACGAATAGGCTTCTGCGACTCCTCCCACTCGCGATCAAGCACTTCCTTGTGGTTTACGTCCTGTTGACGACGGTCAGCAACCTTGTTTTGTAAGGAAGCCACGCGTGCAGCGTGCTCCATTTCAGTCTGCTCCGCTACTGCTCGTTGAGCAAGAAGACGGGGTTTGAGCATTCCCCACGCGGAATCTGTCATTTGCTGAGAAATTTGAATTGCGGCTTTAAATGACTCCATATGTCGTAAAACGTTGGGCGGAATGGGAGGAACGAGGGATTGACAAAGACGCTCGATATCTGCTTTGCGAGCTGCTTTTGCTTCGTTTGCGTCGTGGATGCTTCGCTCTGTTTTAGGTGGATAGAATGGTGCTGAAGGATTCGGCGGCGGGAAAGGAAGTTGAGATGTCACTGCCGGTTTGGGAGGCAGTGACTGGGGGGCTGCAGCTAAATTTCGGTTAGGATTCTGCCTACTCAAAGATTCTTGCAAAATTTCTTCTTTATGGAGAGAATCCTGGTACAGCGGCCTCGAAACCAATTCTTGCAAAAACATCGGACACTTACTGGTTCCCACCGACCCATTTACGCTAGGGGTAACGAGATGGTGGGCTGGGGATCCTGTTTGCTGGCGGTATTGGGGCGATGGAGATGACGACATCGAAACAGTTGTCCTTCTTGAGTCTTGATGCCTCAGCCACCACTGGTATTTCAACTCCCAGCGTTCCCAACGCTCTGAATTGCTCATCCTCTCTTTGCCCCTTGATTCAAGTCCCTTTGACCATTCATCTGCTGCAGCGAAACCTCGACTTTTAGCTTCCTCGAGCTCACGCTGCATTTCTTGCACGTGTGGCTTGTAATAGTATTTCGCCATTTTAAGGTTTGGAGGAAGTGAAATCGATTCAAGGAACGCGGCCGCGGGGATAAGATTAAGGTCGGATGTGACGAATGCGAATGGAAGCGCTGGAAGAAGTACCGAGTCTGGAGAAAAGAGTATCGTCCGCTCCTGTGACAATCATTTATACATGTACCGTTAAAAACCCAAAACGATAAACATACCATATCGCAGGTTTCGAGCAAGCATTTCCCACACGCTCGAATCCCGAAGGACCATACTATGCGGACTCCATCTGGCCCAGGACCCTTATCCCAAAGCTTATCTCCGGAAATAGAATGATCAATCTTCCCGCAGAACTGGCATTTTTTGCCCAATATGAGTCTCCACATTTCCAACTCAGACATCCCCGGAAGAGGCCTGGGAGGCTTTGTGAAATGTGCATTGCGGACAGAGGACCAGATGGACTCCGGTCTAAGAACAGAGAGGCGACCAGAAGTAGGCTTTGCATCAGACACCGATTGAGCATCTGTAAGATAGGAATGAAAGGCTCGATTCACCTGCAACAATCGACCGAGTGTTACAGGTGAGCAAGAAAGAAATATGTTCTGCCAGATTTCTGGCGGAAGTCCAGCGCAAGAGGAAAGGGTTGTGGAGGGGGAGAGGGGAACATGTTGAAGCTTACGCTTCTTTTCAAACGCGAATTCGACAGGGTTAGCAGCCTTGCGCTTTGTAGAAGTAGGCTCTTCATGAGGACATTTAGCGGGTGTGTCGGGTTTCCTGTCCGACTCAGTGTACAGGTCTGAGGATGCAACGCTTGGAATGCTGGATTCTCGCTCCTCCATTGCGCCTCCAGCTCATCTCCGGGCCCACCTCACGCGAGGACCTCCACAAGCGGTTCGCGGTAGGCTTGCGACATGGAAATTTTGGCGCAGGAAACGGATAGGTGACGTGTAGACGTGAGGTTTTGCGGCATGAGAGTGTAGTCGGGGAGCAAGCAGTGGAGTGGCGAATGAGCGGTCTGTCGAGCAGCAATGAGCAGCGCGAGAGGCGGGGTGGGCGCAGAAGAGGAGATAGGTGCAGATGGTAAGGCAGAGGGGGGAGAGTTGGGAGGGTGTTGGATATAAGGGAGTGGGTGAGCTTCACTTTCATCAAGCGCAGTGAGAGCGAATGATGGTAGCAGAGAAAGTGAGGCGGCAACGAGAGGAACAGGGGTGGGCGGTCGGCACAACCCGCCGCCTCTGATGACACACCCCCGTGCCTCCAAAGCCTTGGCCCCCTCCACCACACGCAAGCTGGCTGGGCAGAGCTCCAAATATATCTGACCTGCTAAACTTCAACGGCCAGCGAGCTCCTGCACCACGACCCTTCTAGGCCTCTCGCTGCTGCTGCCATTCGACCTGCCACTCCGTCTGCCACTCGGCCCGCCAGTCTCGGGGCATTCACCTCCTCTGTACAAGAACCTCCGTAGCTTCTTTTCTTACCTGGTTCCATTCACCATCTCCGCTGCCGCTTCTGCAGTCCATCTCACTCGCCCTCCGCCATGGCGACTCTCAATACCTCCAGCAATGGGCCGAATATCACCAAGAGCTACCAGGGCATAGTCAATGCCCCGCTTCCATCCGGCGGCGCCGCTAACTCTCCAACATACGGTCAATGGGTTCTTTTGACTGTGGCTGCCCCACTAATCAGTGCTTTCCAGCAGGATAGTGGGAAGGAAAGCGTCCTAAAGGTCCAGAGCACCGGAGGTGGGCTGAATCCATGGGCTCCGCCAGCTAGCAGAAGAAATCGCTAACCGTCAACCTACAGAGGGCGAACTTGTCGATCTTATAGACGAATTCTCGGATGGCAGGATCCAGTTTGCTTTTGTGAAAGTCAAGGATCCAAACACAACCCTTCCGAAATGTGTGCTAATAGCATGGGTATGCATCGCTCTACACTAACTGATGGCGTGGTTTACTAACGAAACCGTTGACTACAGTGCGGCGAAGGTGTCCCGGAACGAACAAAGGGGTATTTTGGCAGTCACTTGGGCGTTGTATCAAAGCTCCTCCACGTATGTCATCCTACAGCACGCTTCTATTCTAAGCTAACTGTTCATGCCTACAGGGTTATCATGTTCAAGTCACCGCAAGATCAGACCGCGACCTCACGCCCGAAGGCATCGTACAAAAGGTGGCAGACGCCTCAGGTTCGAAATACGCTGGCGGACCCGCATTGCCCGCCTCATCTTCAAGAGGGCCTCCGCCACCTGTTTCGTCCAAGCCGGTATTTACACCGACTCGTGTTGGGGGTGGTGGGGGTGGATTCAATCCTTTAGGCTCCCGAGCACGCGCGAGCGGGCCGCAAGATCACAACGTGGACAAGGATGGGTGGGGTGCAGACGCACCGCCAGTGACACGAACACAACTGGAGAAAGTGCAGCCGGCTTATAAACCTACAAAAGTAAACATTAGCGAGCTCACTTCACAGAAGCAAGAACCTTCGCGATTTTCTGCTACCAAGCCCAACGAGGGGCCTAGCGATGTGGTCAAAGGAGGCTATCAACCTATCGGAAAGATCGACATCGCTGCGCTCAGACGTCAGGCTAAGGAAGGCGCCCAGGATGATCGGCCAACTGTCGTCAAAGGCGCTTATGAACCGGTTGGGAAAGTTGATATTGCCGCCATACGTGCAAAGGCACAGGGCCCACCCGTTGTAGCACGACCGTCTTCCAGTGAGGAGCCCGGAGCGCCCAAATCTCTTGCGGAACGATCGGCTGCGTATTCGCAATCCGAACGGCTTACCTCGCTACCAAAACCCAAAGTCACAAAGAAATTTGGCAATGCTGCCGCCTTCACTGGCACCAAGGCTCCTACTCCTACGCCTTTTGGCGCAAAGCCTGCTGTTCCAACCCCGGTTGGCACAGCGAGTAGAACGTTTGCAGACGAAGGCGGCAAGACACCGGCTCAGATTTGGGCGGAAAAGAAGGCTCGTGAACGCGGAATGAGCCCCACAGGCGATAAGTCACCATCAAGCTTTGGTCGCTCTGTATCCCCTCGCCCAGTATCCCCTCTGGGTGTCCAAAAAAGTGGTGGATGGCAGAGCAGCTACACAGGAAAATCATGGGCGCCTGTGCAGACCATTTCCCGAACGGGTCAATCTGCGTCTAGCAATCTCAGCCAACAGAACACCGGCCAAGGTCAAGACCAAGACCAACCTCAGGAGGAACCTACATCGCCCGCCGGCGGTGTCAGCGCCATCCGAGATCGCTTCAAGGGCGCATCACCAATGGGTGCGGCTAGCACGCGAGCAGTCCCAGAGCCTCAGGCACCCGCTCCACCACCAATGGATTTCTCCAGCAAGCCAAACGCTGCGTCTGGCCGTGGTGTTCCTATGCCAGGCCTGCCCAGCCGCCCCGCTCGCCCTGCGGAAGAAGATGATGAGCTGCCAGCAGAGCAACACGTAAACTTGCCATCGCCTCCGCGACAACCCCGCAGCCCTAGTCCCGAGCCCTCAGGTTCTCCCGTCCGCATCGCGATGCCTGTCGGGCGGGGCGCTGAACCCCGGGAGATGTCGCCCCCCGATGAGCGCTTTGGGCATCCTCCAATGCCGACGCAGTCCCTTGAGCATGCTGCTTCTGCCTCCCGCGCCATCCCACCGGAGCCCAAGGTCGAGGCATCAGATCCTGCACGAGCGGCAGGCGTGGCTGCAGCTGCAGCTACGTTTGGAGCCGGTGCTGGCGCTGCAGCGGCGGCAGCCCAATCGCACGGCGGAGGCAAGCGCGCTCTCGTCCAATACGATTATGAGAAGGCCGAGGACAACGAACTCGAGCTGCGAGAGGGCGAGTATGTCACCAATATCGAGATGGTGGACGATGATTGGTGGATGGGCCAGAATTCGCAGGGCGAGACAGGGCTTTTCCCGAGCAATTATGTCGAGCTGGTGGAGGATGGTGGCGAGGAGGAACAGGCCCCGCCGGTGCCAATGCGCGAAGAACCAGAGGAGATTGAACATGAAGCACCAGCTCCACCTGCCGGTCCGCCCCATGCTGGCGGTGGCAAAGGCGCAACGGCCACGGCGCTCTACGATTATGAGGCTGCCGAGGAAAACGAGCTGAGCTTCCCAGACGGGGCGACCATTACTGATGTCGTAAGTGTTACTTCTCCATTTCACAGCCCGTGGAGCACGAGAAAAGCAAAAACTGACTACTTCTGCAGGAATTCCCAGACGAAGATTGGTGGCTTGGGCACTACGGCGGCAAGTCAGGTCTGTTCCCTGCAAACTATGTACAGCTGGATGAGTAGATTCCCTTCGGAGATTTTAGTGTTGGAGCCCAGCCTTGTTCAGGCTAGGGTTTGTACGGTGCAGAAGACGGTAAAACGGGCATGGAGGCTATTGGCTTGCGTTGTACGAAGCGTTCAGAAGTCCAAAATGCAAAGATCTTGTTATTTTAAACCTTTCAGTATCGAATTTGTAGAATTTGGCGGAGAGCCACCGGTGCCTTGTAGAGCCCAAATGTCTAGACTAGACGATTAGAATTCGTTGGGTAGCGAATGACTTTCCACATACCTACCGATTCTCGAGAATCATACGGCGAATCTAGTCATCCCACTATTCTCTAGAGCATAGCTCACTGTTGGGACATATTGCACTTAACACTATGAAATCCACATTCGGCTTTCAAAGCAGCTTGCTACGCTCCATCGCCATCATTAGTCAACTTTTAGGCCTTGGCATCTACTTTGCTACCGGGTCGTTGAGACGGTTGCATCTTCAATTCCCTATGCCATGTCCACGTCTATCCAACCTACAACTATAAGGCGTATGCAGAAGCCATGTCCATGTCCTCTATAGCCCAGAAATGAACACCCCGCCCAGCAACAACGCCTTTCCAAAGCACTCCACATCTCCTCTCTGAAAGCCCATGCATACCTTCACACCGACCTGTTGACCGGCACGCCCGTCTTCTCCGCAACATCGTAAATAGCATTAACGACCTTCTCGACATCCTTCGCCTTAAGCGGAATCCGATGCGCGCCATCCCACTCCACCAGCGTCGCGCTCCCCTCCGCACAATACTGGTCCAACAACCTACGATGCAAATGCAGTCCCGGATCCGCGGTCCCATGCACATGCACCGTCGGCAGCCTGAGCACCGCCTCGTCCTCAATCTCCTCCACAAACCCAAACCCCTCCGACAGCCCCTCCGCCC
>KV748955.1:27442-55049 GCA_001692915.1 Glonium stellatum | reverse complement strand
CCCAATCATCCTGCAAATCAACCCCAATCGCTTTGCGGAGACACATGGCGTCGTGGGCGTCACGGGCGTCGCAGGCGTTGAAGTTCGGCTGGCAAACGTGGCTGCAACATGCAGTGTCTCAGCCCCCCAAGGCTATCACAGCGCCCATTCTTCTTCACCTTCACGTACTACACCATTATATTCTGCCCTCGGCTGTGTACACCGCTGAGGTTGCTAACAGGGAGCATTAGAAGTGTGGAGCACTCGTATGTACAAAAAGACGCTAAGAAATCGTAACCCAAATCCATCACGTGCGTAAGCTATGTATTTCGTGAAGCTGAAGCTGCAAATCGTCAAAGCATTTAGAATGAATGTGCGTATCCTATGTATCCACCTCGTTCGAGAATAGTCCAGCATCCCCGAGGTCTACATTGACCCAAAATCCCTTCATGATATCTCGTACGTGAAAACCCGAAATAGATCAGCGCTGCACGCACACAACGTAAGTCAAGGGTGAATCATCATAAAACAGAAGCATATGGAAATGATCCCTCTAAATTATCGCGACAGGGGTATCTGTGGAAGCCTTCACCGTCGCAGAATGAGGCGGGATGTAAAGAATAGAGCCGCAAGACTGTCATTACTTAATCACACTAATCAGGTTCGACGTCTTCGTCGATTCTGGCAGGGACGCCGCCGGCAAGTCCCTGGGATGCTGCAACCTCCATTCGAGCAACCTTTGCGGCATGGCTGTCAGAACTAGTTTGCTGAGAGGTTCGTTTATCTGCCGTAGCAAGCGCAGATGGGATCGACGATTGGGTCGCCGTCTCGTTCACAACATTGGGGAGGATGGTTTGGTTATGCAGCGGCGATGCGCTTGCCCTGCTCCCTTTGTCACTTTGCTGTGAGTGTTGCGACGGAGTTCTTGGTGACACTCGGCCATTCTAGAAAATCGGTTGTCAGGACGGGTAGAAATGTAAAATAATACCAGCATAGGTGGAGGACGGTTAGACTTACCTGTTTCGCCCAGCGTAAACCACAGGAATTACAAAGATCTCTGTTACCAGATGGGCCCCTCCTCCACTCTGGGGTCACTCTGGTGTGGCAGTTTGCACAGTCCTTCTGCAGCTGCCCAGCACCTTTCCTCCTCTTTCTCTTCTTCTTAGCTGCCAACAAGCTTTGTACTTCCTCGGCAAGAAGCCGGTTTCGCTTCTCCATTTGTCTTAATTCGTACTGCCAACTGGTGCTCCTTGTTGTTTTCAACTCGTCAAATACGTTTTCTTCCGATGCGAGACTCGCATCCTGGTGTCCAATGGGAAGACCGTGCTGCCCAGGAAACGTAGGTGCCGATTCATCAGTCGTTTGAAAGTGACTACTGGATATACCCGTCCTGGGAGTGCTATCCCCAGTTAGGACCGCTCCCGTAGCACTCGATGTCGACGCCGTTGACGGAATCGACCCTTGTGAATCACCAGAAGTGCGCTCCTGCTTCGGATACAGGGTTGGACGTTGACCAGCTTGACCTCCGCCTCGTGAATATTTGAGCAGTCGAGTTTGGCCGACAACGAATGTTGGTTTGTGGCCTTCCGTAGCGTCTCCAGGATACAGTGTGGTGAAAGCCTGGAGGACCTGTCCGCGCTTGTTGATCATCTCATGCTTAACTTCGCCTTTCCTGCCTGTCCGAGTGAGTTCGAGTATCCGTCCAAACTCGGCTTTAGATTCCTGTCGCATGAGCGCTTGTATACTAGTGCCGACCAATTCTTCCGGTTGCTTGTCTAGAAGCTGACGAACATTGGATGAAACGAACAAAAACATTCCAGAAGTAGACATTTTGGTCCACAGCTCATTGTCACCAATACCTCCAGAAGCACGAATGTCGCTCTTGCTCAGGGTATAAACTGGCCTCTCCCGTCCCACTAGAATGATGCATTTGCGGCCTTTCCCCTGCTCTGTATGCAGCGAGCCATGGCCCTCGAACCACATGTAGCCACTGCGCTTCCGTCGTATTCGAAAGACGACGTTAACAGAAGCCCCACTCGACGTATCTTTCAACTCCCTCGTGACAGGCACAATATCACTAGGGTGGCAAACCGAGGACAAGGCAGTACCAACCAACTCGCTAGCTTCATACTCCAAAACTTTTCGACTGGAAGGTGAGAGATAAAGAAACAAGCCCTTCAGTGACAGGACATGAACGACGTCGTCGGTGTTTTCTAAGAGCACCTTGTCCCATATTCGTTTTGTAATCTCTGAATCCCCAGTTGTCCCAAAAGTGCTAAGGACATTTGATACTTCGTCTCGCGTGATTGTTTGGCCTAGATCCGGCTGTGAAGCATGATCTGCAGGACTGAAGACATACCTTGGCATCGTTAAGCCGCGTTGATAATTAATACTGTAAGATCCATCTGTTTCAACATCATACACGTTAGATACTCCTAATGTACATTCGTCGTCCTGCCTCTTACCCGGATTCTTATTTGTCATAGAATTAGGTTGTTCCACAAGGTCAACTTGAAATCCCACAAAGAACTTGATTTCCTCCGTATTATCCCAAGTAATTGGAATCATGGTAAGAAGGTTCATGAAAGGCTGCCCTCCTCTTCTGTAATTAATAAGACTGATTTGCGCCTCTCTCCTCATATTAATCATATTTTTCAGATATAAAACGGAATCATCATCCACATATTTCCTCTTGACACCTGCTTCGACCTTCCCGTCTGGCGACTGGAGGAATCGGCAGTTCCTCCCTAAGATCATGTGTTTGTTGTATCCGGTAAGGCGCTCAAAGTTCTCGGAGCAATACACAATTGGAAAATCGACTAATTGCGCATCACACACGACAAATGCGCAAGAAAGATCAACGGATCCAATATTGATTTCTGGGTTCGGCCTCGTGGCAACACGCATCTTTTCAGCAACGTAAGCATCTATAGGCTTCTTCTAGGGGCTAAAAAGACATCTAGGGACAAATTCTTGACATACCAGCACACCTAGCATGTCAAAACCAGTTGAAGAGTAAGCATTCTTGTACTGAGACTCCATATGAGGGCGATTATGCATGGTTGACGGAAATCCTTCTATTTTAAGTATTAATTAAACATTTCATAATACACTCATATATTTGTACGTTACCCGGCGGCGTTATCCAAGGAAATTTCTGTCTATTAACAATCTCCATAGTTGTTTGGGTTTGAGACGGAGGTTCTGGTCCAAACGCAGACGTTGTCGGTATCTGGCTTGAGGAGCTTTGATTGGATAAAGGAATGCTCTGTGGTCTGGAACTGGATCGCACGCTTTGCTCCTGGCTGTTTGTCCGAGAAGGTAGGGCGGAGCGAACGTCAGGCGTTGTATTCTCGGATCTAGCTACAAACTGTTCTGTAGGTGGCAAAATGGGGTTAGTCGGTTCCTGCGTGGTTGCTTGTATCGAAGCAGCAAAATCTTGATTCACTGGAGAATTCATCATTGGAGAAGAAAACGCTGGTTGAGTAAACAGTGCCAGATCGTTGCCCATCATAGCGCCTAGAGATGGATCGCTCATGTCCAACGGCATTGGGAGACCATTCGCATTGTATGGACTTGTTATATCCATATCAAGGGACGGATTCGGATTAAGGGGTGAGGCATAGGTTGACCCCGGCGGGGGTATCGACGTAAATGGAGAGGCTTGGTTCGCAAACTGCGTATTAAGCGCCAAGTCAGTATTAGAAGGACGCCGTCTTGTGTTGTCTCCAGTTGGCCGCGAGTATTGCCCTCCAGTACGCATTATACCATCCATAGTAGAATTTCCAGAGGGATCAAACTGGAAGCTATCGAGAGATCCCCCGGAAATTGCTCCAGTAAAGTCCATCATCGACATCCTCCTGATTTCCTGGTCGTTCATCGGAGCAGGGTTGCCACTGTAATGAATAGGCACGCTGTTCCGACGCATGGCTTTTGTATTTTGATTGACAATATCATCCAGCGATTGTCCCCCGACCATGTTATATGCACTCATATCGTCTTGGCCACCCGCCACGTTCATCATATTCCCTCGGTTATCTGTGGCAAACTGCCTCGAGAAGGGAGGGTATCCGTTCATATTGAGAGCTGGAGTGTATTCTAAGTACGCCTGATGAATGCTCAAATGAACATACAGGCGATGGTACGCAGTATCGAATCATCGATATCAACGGGAGTGAGAAGGCCGCCGGACAAGGAAATCGCACATCGCAAAGCAATCTGACGGATATTCGGGCATGCAGTGAAGCGCTCCGGGAGTGAGGAAGGGCAAGATGGTTTGGTGTTGAGCGGGAGGGGGAGAAAGACGACAGCAACAGTTATTTGCCGTCGCTGTGGGCTGTCGCAATGACAAGGTGGTTGCGGCGGGTGGAGATGGAAGATCAAGCCAAGCGCCGCACAATGCCGTTTTGAGCGACCGCGGTAGTTTGCGAAGAGACTAATTCCTAGCAAAATGGCACCAGAGAATCAAGCGGCTCTCTTGCCGTAATTTTCATCTAATTCGCCGTTGAAGTGTTGAGGGTGCCGCCAGCGCTGGACACATCTTGACGTTGTGACAGTATATCCATCCCAGCGTGCTGGCATACTTCAGATGTCTAAGAGTACCCGGACACCTGAACCAGGGCGTAGCATGCGCCCCCGCTAAGCCTAACGTGAACGCGCGCCGACTTTACTTGGAATATTATTTTCACCTAACCACCACTGCACAGCTTACCTATACGTCTCTTTTGCACCATGATAATACGGCAATTACTACTACGGCAAGGTATACCTCTCAACTCGTTGGCCCCTGTCTCATCCGCTGACTCTTTAACCACACCAAGGCCGCAAAACTCTTACCGCACAGCCTGTTCGTCGGTTTCAGCGCTTCTTGTCATCTGAAATCGACTCCATCGAAGCATCGCTGCAAAACAGCTTGAAAGAGACCCACTCCATCGAGGCATACATCAATAGTGCTAGCTCTGTACCCGTACCTCCAATCGACCCAGACACCCATGCTACAACTGAGACGAGTTCTGTGTCTGACTCCGTCGCAAGGTATTATCAAATATACAAAGAGCAGGGTAGGTCCTGTGGGATACTTGGTATATAAATACCCTTCTGATGCAATGCAGAGCAATTGATCGGGAAGATCGGATCCACTGTATCTCCACACTACCAACCGCACACTCTCCTCACGAACCCGCCGTCACCCTCCGATGTTACTCTTGAACTTCTCCTTGCATCAGGAGCCCACCAAGGACATCATACTTCTCTCTGGAACCCCGCCAATGCACGCTATATTCACGGTATACGGCATGGAATCCACGTCATCTCCTTAGACGTAACTGCTACGCATCTTCGTCGAGCTGCGAAGGTTGTGACCGAGGTTACAAGGCGCGGTGGTCTCGTTCTTTTCGTTGGGACCCGTCCTGGACAGGATCGTTGTGTCGTAAAGGCTGCGCAGCTTGCAAAAGGCTGCCACCTGTTTGAGAGATGGATACCCGGTAGCATTACAAATGGCCAGCAGATTCTCGGACGCTGTCGTACTAAGGTAGTGAATGAGAAAGATGAGGAGGTTCCCGGATTTGAGGAGCAGCTATACGAGCGCGCGGTGCTAAAACCGGACCTAGTTGTGTGCTTGAATCCGCTAGAGAATTATGTGCTTCTACATGAGTGCGGGCTTAACAACATCCCCACCATTGGCATCATCGATACTGATGCTAACCCGAATTGGGTCACCTATCCAATTCCCGCAAATGATGACAGGTAACACCTAGAAAATCTTGGCTTGCTATCAGTAACTAACAAGGCTGCAGTCTGCGATGTGCGCAAGTCATTGCTGGTGTTCTCGGTAGAGCAGGAGAGCAAGGGCAGAAGCTTCGACTACAAGCTGCAGAGAAAGGAATAATTACCTACACACCTGCTCAGGACCTCAAATTACCCGATCAGAAAGAAGCTGGGGATGAAAGCCAAGACATCCTAGAGCCAAATGATATCGAATTGCTAGAAAAACTTCTGGCGGAAGTGAAAGTTGAGGAGGCAAATGACGGCAAAGGAAGAGAAGGGGAAGAGGAGCAGTCCGATAAGCAAACCGACGAAAACTAGGATTCAGGTCAAAATATACGCAGGAATAGCTAAAATATCAAGAGGCTGGAAGCCGGTTTCCCAAGGCGTTGGAAGAACAGCTAAGTGGCTCGTTACAGCCCTTCGTTATTCTATATAAGAATCAAAGGGTAGGGAGCCACTGGTCCGGACATTAGTAGTCATTATGATAGGGATCTTAAGCACGTTGGTTCCATAGTGTACTATACTATAAAGCTTTGTATAATAGCACTATACATGCATGTTATTGGTAACTTAGCTTCTTTATTCATGCATCTTCACCTAGGTAGTCGGTCCGCAGCTGCACGCAGTGAAATAACTCCGAAGTTATGAGCCCGCCAAAACACCTGGTCCATCCGACACGGAGTGATTTCCACGAACCTCGGCTGATCCGATCTGAACAGGGCTTGGCACCAAAGCACGTCAGCCACCGAAATATTCCATTCTCGAAATTTTGCCAATCCAACCGCCGAAATCAGCATTGCCTACCTCTATACACTCCTATTCAATGCTAGTTGCTTGGTAACCTTGAATTGGCACAATTGTCCAACACGCCCTTCCTAAACGAGGGGTTATCCTGTTCAGCACGCTATGGCTGCAGATAAAGAATTGGACGCAGAGGGTCAAGGTCTAACCCGGACTCTGAAAGAATTGTTTGCTGGCGCTGCCGGTGGTGTTGCACAGGTACTCCTTGGTTAGTTCAAGTCAATCCTTGTTGCATATGGCCACACCCTAGCTCCAAGGCTCTATCTGTGCCCTCTGTTAAATTCTCAACGATACACGTGCCTTCGTATAGTAGGCGACTTAGAGGAATTATTGGGTCTATAATTCTTTACGTTTTATAAACTTATTATTAAGCACTTATTCTACATCTTCTTCCAATTTTTTTTACAGGAAACTTTGCTAACATGCATTGATAGGTCAACCATTTGGTATGTAGATAGGACCCCTCGCTCTCGAAGGATTGTAAGATGCTCCGTCCCACGACTAATTATATGTAACATAGATATTATCAAAGTCCGTCTTCAAACCACCCAACAGTACACAGGTGCCCTCGATTGTGCAACGCAAATCTGGAAAAATGAAGGCCCTGCAGCGTTCTACAAGGGTACTCTAACGCCACTCCTTGGAATAGGCGCTTGCGTAAGTACAGAAGTACCATATGCTTTAGTGTTTGCTCTATGTATTTTTATTAAGTCTTCTACCTAATTTTATCCCTTTATTCCACTTCTTTTCAATAATGCCACCTTTCTTACTACCCTCCAAAATCGCTTATTTTCTACAAGGTCTCCGTTCAATTCGGCGCCTTCCACTGGGCCCGCCGCGCTTTCGAAGCCCGCAACGAAGCATCCTCACCGCTCGCATCACCTAACCTCTCCTATGCTCAGTACTACGCGTCGGGTGCCTTTGCCGGCATTGCCAACTCCGTTATATCTGGTCCTATCGAACACGTGCGTATCCGGCTGCAAACGCAACCCCACGGAACCGCACGTCTTTACAACGGCCCGCTCGATTGCGTACGCAAGCTCTCCGCACGCGAAGGCATCCTCCGCGGGCTATATCGCGGCGAAGCTGTCACCATCCTACGCGAGGCTCAGGCGTACGGCGTGTGGTTTTTAACGTTCGAGTACCTGATGAACGCAGATGTGCGGCGGAACGAGATCAGGCGGGATGAAGTAAGCACTCCAAAGGTAGCATTTTATGGTGGGCTGGCAGGCGAGGCACTCTGGTTTGGGAGTTATCCGTTCGATGTGGTCAAGAGTAAAATGCAAAGTGATGGGTTTGGGGAGGGCATGAAATTTAAGAGCATGAGGGATTGCTTTGCACAGACATGGCGGGCCGAGGGCATCGGTGGGTTTTGGAAGGGCATCGGACCGACATTGCTGAGAGCGATGCCGGTTAGTGCGGGTACTTTTGCAGTGTGAGTTGTTCTCTTGCCTTTTCGGCGGTTATACTTACATAATTATATCGTCCGCTAACCAATCCGCGTAGGTTCGAGATGACGATGAGATTAATAAATTGAGCGTAACCATCCTTTCCATTTCTTCGTTTCAACATAATATAATCAAGGCGTGGGGAAGAAGTGGTGTTGGAGCGCAAGTTCCAAACAACATTCCGGCTGGATCCTTGTAAGTTATTCAACAAACAAAGCTAGCAGTGACACATACATATTTGGCCTTCGGTGCTCTCGGCTTATTTGCTTCAATACTTTCCAACTTGCCTGGGATGAAAGAAAGCTACTTCGTACTCACATAGTTCAACAATAACTTAACTACAATTATTCTTCGGGGTGGATACGCTCAGATAAAGCTTCTTACAGCTTAGTTGGCATAATTCAGCCTAATAAGATAGAATAAATCAAACGTGATAGCCAACCGCGCTTTTAAAGAGTGGAAAGACCGAGCAAAGAATATGGAAGAGGGCCATGTAGACTTGATGGTCGAGATCTCAACCTAGGAAAAACATTTGGGTCTCTGCAAATGAAAAAAGCTGCGCCATCAAGTTCATGCCTGAAACCATGCAATGGTTCATTAAAAAGACACCCCGAATGCTACAGATTTGACCGAGAATATATGCTAGGTCATTTCTGGCTTCAGTCTACACATTGCTTTGCCCTAGTCACGCATCTAATATGAGAGATTGTACATGCCAGGGGCAAATATACGTCTCTTACGACAAGATTATTTGTATCCAAAGAGGGATTAGATCGGTTGGGGCTTTGCTGAGGCGACTACAAGTTTTTTAGTCACTATGTTAAGACTAATGCAAGAAATTTTACCTTGGCGTGCGGAAACTGTCCGAGATTTAGTTCGATGTCCGAGACAGAGCAAGCGCCGGAGCGAGGAGCCCACCGTAACGAGCACAGCACTAATAGGGGGTAGAGGTGTAATGTGTTATAAATGAATTGAGGGCGAGGACGCCACAGAAAATCTTAACACCTTCCTATATGAAACCGTGCTCTTAGCCATGTAGACGTATCGGTTCAGTATATGTCCGTCAATCTGCCTTACTAGCGGACCTTAGGCATCCTAGGCCACCTTAATATCAGTTCACCGTCTCTTTTCGCCCCATTGTAAGTGCCCATTGATGAATACGCGTAGCCACCCAAACATATTTGTACTTTTTCCAGGAAACTCTCTGCATATATAGCGAGCGGATCCTACCAATGGATCACGTTGGCTGACTGGTGAGATTGGGCACTGGAGCAGCCAGGCTTGGTGCGTTGGGTTGTGGCCGGAACTTGAGGCTCAGCGGTGCTAAATTCCGACCACGACCTAACGCATCAACCCTGAGATCCCTTCAACCTCGTCACAAGGCAAGACAAACCATCCGAATAGGGCAACGGCAGCGGAAAGAATTACGAGCCAACCGCTTGTACACCAGATCATATTTAGAGCAGGCATTTAATCACAAGGAGAGAAATATGATCCTATGTGGACCAGAAAAATTTAGTATGGCTGAGAGATATTTGAATTTCGAAAACGTGCCAGTCGGCTACCCAATACTGGCAGCGCTGATCAGCGGGATAGAGGGTATGTTATTTTCTGAAAGTTCCGGACCCTAAAACATTAAAAATATTCTCTACTTGCGGAGCGAAATTACCGACCTTGAGCTCTAGTTGATACAAACTGATCGCAAGCTGTTTGATGACGGGCTGAGAAAGGCAGGATTAGATTCTTCTTACCAGTTCAATGATCTGAAGTCATGGCAGACCTTTTCGGCTGAAAGTAGTCGGCCCGAAGTGGGTTTGTATCCAAAGGAGCGCGTAGTTTCAGTAACCATGGTCTTGATCGGCGAAAAGTTTTGAGAGGTATTGCGTCGGGTAGAGCTTGCTATTGAATGATGGCAATAGGTTCTTTGCCTGGTGGGGAGTGATGTGGTCGCGGCACGAGTGCCTGGATGTGAGGCGTATCAGACTGTCGACCGAAGATCTGTTATGAGGATACAGTGGGAAAATAAAAAAATGAACTGTTATATGGAATGACTCAATGTGTGCTCAGACCAATCCCCCGACAACAAGTTTTGACATTGTTAAATCTGATCCTCACGCTGAATAAGACTATTACTTTGACAGTTACAAATGAATGCGATTTGACGGCTGATTAGTACAGTACCATGTTTAGAATAATAGCGCCGAATATGTCTGATGTGCAGCTGCTGTACGAGTTCTTTATTCCCTGAATTTGCGTCCCATATCTCGGGTTCCTTATGGTTAGGGAGAAAGAACATGATTGTGCGGCTGTCTATCTATAGCCAAAAGAAACGCTACTAAACAGTGAATCATTAGACAGCATGAATCTAGCCTTTGCATAGATACCTCCTGGTCTTTGGGATGGTAAGCGACTATGGAATTAGGCATTTTATGAGGATATGAAGCTTGTTTTGGTGGTTAATTTCTGGCCGACATTAGACTTTTGTACGGGAAACCCTCAAGATGACACAACATTTGCGAAGCCATTTGAGCGAAGTGGAAATGAGATTTCTCCATGGTGTTGACCATCTTCTAATCCAGCAGTATTCTTATGGCTAGGTGTGGTTTTTCTTGCGAGGGTTTTAAAAAGAAATAAACCTATCGTGTAGAACATGTCAAGATGTAGGATGTAAAACGGAATGGAAAATATCTGGAAAATAATCGGGTTGTGACACAACTGCACAGGTCTAATTTATTGCTATCCGTGCCATCTCTGCAAAAATTAAGATACTTGGCATGGTGGAGAGGCCGCGGGGTTGGGTTCCCGTTGCCGTGTTCAATTGAGACAAGGCCCTAGCGCTGCCGATCGATCTTCAACCCCGGACCGTCGAATTTCTTTTAGCGACGTTGAGCTCTCACCGAGCTTGTCTCTTTCTTCCATCACTTGCATCCATTAGTTATGGCGGACTCGTCCAAAAAACGCAAGGCCGCTCTAGATTCGAAGCCTTCGGCCAGCAACAAGAGAACTAAAGTACGTGGCCATGTCTCCTGCGCTCCAGAACTTCCGCCGGCTTAATAGACTTCCAGGGTAAAAAGCAATGGCGTGCGCCACGGACAAGCGGCGCTGGTGCTATCACTCAAAATCGAAGTATCGAGCCAGGAGACGAGGGAATTTGGGCTACGTGCGACATGAGAAAGGAGGGCAAGTGTGTTGCTGAGCTGAAAGACACGTTCGACGAGGTACCGTCTTGACCGCCTGGCGGCGCGGTTTCATCATTCTTGTGGGGACTGAGGGACATTGACGCAGTCTAGTACGCGAGAAGGCTGTATGGAGCCAGCCACGAAGATGCTGCAGCTGAAGGCGGAGAAGCCGAGCAAGATGAGCCAGACATTGAAGCCGAGATCCAAAGAGAATTGAGGGACATAAGCAAACCAACAGCTGAGCCTTTGTTCACTCACATCAGATTGGACACAGATTGCGGTATGCTTAGCCGCTGCGGATGCCTTATGTCAATCATCTGATGGGGTCCAGTTGTGTTTTTCAAGACCCGACCGCCGGTTGAGCCCGTTTCATTCGTGCACACTATTTGCGTAGAGGCGGCAAGAAGCGCGGAACGGAAGCAGAGTCGCTTCGTTAAGAGGCTAACGCCAATGACTGTCATGGGAAAGGCGACGGATAAGGGGCTTGACGAGGTAGCACAGCAAGTCCTCGCGCCACATTTCCATGGACCAGACTGTGCAGGGAAAAAGGTGAGCACCCACTGTTTCTTTTCCCAGTCATGTGGGTTTGTGAGACTATACATAGCCAACACGACACTACTCTCGCTAAATATTGCTCGGAATAGTTCGCGATTCGCCCAACGTTTCGCAACCACAAGGCGTTGTCAAGAGAGGGCGTCATAAAAAAAGTTGCAGCTGCCGTGGGGCCAGGTCATAAGGTCGACCTGAAAGATTATGACTTACTCATCCTAGTGGAGATCTACAAGGTAAGGAGCTCTCACATGCATAATGCCAGGCCTCTTCGGCTTGCATCCGGGGGACATGGGTGGCTCTCTCCAGGCGCTCACAGTTAACAGAACATATGTGGGATGAGTGTGGTTGACGCAGACTATGAGAGGCTCAAGCGGTATAACCTCGCGGAGATTTATGAGCCAACGCCCAATAATAACCAGGCCTAATGATTGAACGGGAAAATGGGCTGATTGGGCGGAAGCGACACCGTGCTTTGTCTTAATGGTGAACACTATTTCGCGTCTTTAAGCGGACGTTGTCTCAAAGCGAAAAAAGCTCCGAGCGGGAGTAGCTGATTGGATAGTTAGAGGGGAGAGGGGAGAGGAACGATAATGTCCGTAGGTAAAAGTGAGAAAATTCCGGAGAAGCGGCCTGAGAAGCTATAGCGTACTGGCGACGGCTCGTCTCCGCGAGCGTGGGCCTCAGCCAGGCTCGCATGGCGCTCGTGCATGGGGTGGAACAGGTGGGAATTGGGTGGGATGGCGATGGGAATGATTGATCTGATTGGGATGATGGGGATGATGGAGTCGTGGTGTTTTGGGAGAGCTCGCAGTCCCGCTTAGCCATGTCCAGGCCCCGGTGCCGATCGCCTGGCTCTGCTCGCTCGGGGGCGCACCCCCTTGGTCTGCTCGCTGCAGCCCTGGGCTCAGGTTTCATAGCAAAGTAGCATTCTCCCATCTCGCCCCCCCTTGGGCGCGCCGTAGTGCTCCCTTCCCGGCTGGCTCCTGGCTCGGTGCTGGCGCGCTCCTGGCTTCATGCTCTCGTCTTCTATTTGTTCCAGAAAGCGAGCGTGCAATGGCTTGGCTCGTTCGGCGGCCTGGAGTGTCTGAAGGCCTTCCAATCAGCGTCGCCGGCTGTCGCCACCGCCTTCGCTGCGCTTGACCCTTTGTGGCTTTCTTAGACGAGAGCTTACGACGGGCTCCTCTCCCTCTCAACGCCCCATCGCCGCCCTCTTAACTCGATGACCACTCGTCAATGGAAGAGGCGCAATTTTCCAAGCCTGCCTTTGCGTGATTTGGCTATGTCTGCGTCAGGAAGCGACCCCCGTTCTCGCCGAGCGGTTTACCGAGTGTTGGCTTGTCCTTGACGTCGTGGTGGAGCTTGTACTATGCATCTCAACCTACACCAGTCCAGGCCTGAGAGATGCCGTCAGCCCTGGCGGCTGCCGACGAGTCCATAGAGGGTATCGAAGCCGACTGAATAGTTCTGTGTGTTCGCTATCGTCGGCCTTGTTCGGCACTACCAAGACGTTTTCGCCTATTGCGGCGCCTCATCCATTTGATATACTGACCGTCTTCCTGGCTGCTAATCAAACGAATGCACCCAGGTTAATATCAACACTTTAGGTTCTGGCTTTGAATTACATTCCCGCTAGACCTGGCTATGCTACCCTGGTGAGCTGAGATAATATCGGAAAGGCCCCTTTCACTTGCACTTCTTATTAGTCTTCTCCTTGTTCCCAATCGATGGTTTGATTTTTTTCTATGTCACTCAAAATGCACCTCCCTCCACTAGATGTTTCTGTGTACCCCGTTGTCACCATGGCACATGGCAGATATGGTGGATCAGGACGTCCTGCACCCACATCATCGAATGTACCCAATTCTCCAGACTTTTCCAGTGTCCAGAAGCTTGTCCGCCACGTCCTTCGTTCCTCTCGAGTTACCGTCCAGCAGGTCGAACGATTACAAGGGCGTCTTCACCAAGTGTATCTCGTACGGATAGCGGATGGAGGCATGTTGATGTTAAAATGTCCTCCCCCATTCAATACCCGACTTCTACGCCACGAGCAACGTGGGATAGACACAGAAGCGAAGATCGTAGAGCTTCTTGCGGCGAACACTCAACTACCCGTCCCCCATTGTATTAGGCATGATCCACAAGGAGGCTCGTTTGGCTCTCCGTATCTCATGCTCAGCTATATTCCAGGAATAGCATTAGCCGAAATCGCTCCACGCCTCTCTCCCAGCGAACGGAGAGTCGTTGATCACACCCTTGGTGCTTACGTTCGTAATATCGCCTCTCTCACAGCCCCCAGATTTGGCACTACACACCGGGTCCTTTCTGGAACCGGCAGTGCTACTTGGCGAGAGGCCTTCCTTTCTCTTCTCGAGTCCGTTCTCCGTGACGCAGAAGATATGCTCGTTAGCATTCCTTACGATAGTATCCGCTACTATGTTGCGTGGCACGGTTATCTGCTGGAAGAAATTACCCAAGCTCGGCTTGTTCCTTTAGATGTGGGTGGGCCAGAAAACGTTTTGGTTGACGATTGTACAAGGCAAGTGTGTGGTCTTCTGGGTTTCTCGAACGCTATTTGGGGTGACCCGATGATGGCGGCAGTGTTTACCAATGCGAGTGAGGCATTTTACGAAGGATACGGCGAATGTCCCGCTCGAACTGGACCTGCGCATGTGAGACAGCTTCTGTAAGTTGACGCTCTACCCCTTACCCGATTGTACGGCATTGAAGCCTTGCATAAACACCACATGCGAATAAGTATGGCAGAGTAGCTTACTGGTGTCTCGCAGATATTCCGTATACAGAGCTGTTGTTGCGGTTGTAACGCACCACTATCGGCCGCAATATGCCAATCATGAGCTCGAAGCTCGTCGTTCATTAACTTGGGCATTAAATCAGCTTTCGCAGGTGTAGATCCTCCAAGAAACGATCGAAAACGTGCGATACGATAAGCAGCGATGCTCTTTGCTCGTTTCTTTCCATAGTCATTCGTCCTCTTATTCGTCTTCGAAGCATTTTGTATCAGTGTTATCTGTTTCTTTCGGCGAGGTCATAGCATGCATTAGCACGAGTTGACGCGACATCGAAAGGAGTAACACGAGACGACGAGACCCCACATCCACCTCCACCAGTCAAAACTTCGATTTCGCTCAATCACAGTTTCATTTCCTCGTCCTTGGTCTTATTTGAACTTCTCGATTCTTTTGGTATAGAAGAGGCGTTCTTTGAGTTAAGGGAAGAGCATTGCCAAAACGTCTTTACAGTAGAAGTTTGGACGCCAGCCACTGCGCGGTGGCGGGAGTGGCATGGCATGGAGCTGCCTGACGAGCGGGGTTTGCTGCATGGGATACCGGATCCCCAAACGCCCCTTGCTGAATCGGCAACGCGGGACGAGCGGCAGGAAAATTATAGTTTCCTCCTCGAGCCGCCTTTCGATCACTCAAGTTTTTCCTTTTACTCTTCACCTTGGGATGCCTCTTCCGCGCTGGTTGCGTGAGGCTGTTTTGCTGTGTAATTTGTCATTTTCCGGGCGTGAAGCCCAATGGACATGGGTGTGCGGATAAGGATGATCATGGATCATGAGTCGAATGACGCATGAAACGGGTATGAGTCGCGGGAGAATGGGTGGATGGCGTGCGTCCGCTTCTTTGCGGGCCTCATTGCTCGGAGAGTTTTTCTCTGCAGATGTCGTTTCGACAGAATCGCGGTAGGGTATATAGGGTATCCCTGAGCTTAATTCGCCAACTGGATATGTGTGCTTTGGCCGATAGGCACGGTTGGCGGGAATGCAGAATACAGTCATGCGGTTTTTCACCAGTTGTTCGGGAGAAGGGCATGGATAGGGTGGTTTGACGAGGGGTAGGCCCGATACGTGTTGAGCACCGAGATACGAAGTGGCTCTCCGTGGGCGTATGTTATGAGGATGATGTTCACATGGCGTCTCTGGACCGGAGAATCAAATGGTGGTAAAAGCGTGTAGTAGTATGTGGATTAGAAGCAATATTTGCCAAAACGGCTGCTCAGACTGTGGTTCCAGTGTGGGCAGATTAAATGTAACATGAGCCAGCCCAATTCAGCCCGCCGCAAGCGCCAGAGGCAGAAGACAGTGCTCGACACTCAAGCCAGCTGGCGAAACACGCGCTGAGCTGGGACTGAGCTGGGATATGGAAGCAGCCGTAGCAGCCTTGCCCACTCAGAAAAATCGAAAACGGGGGCGCGCTGCACGTGCATTCGCCAATTTCTGCCGAATCCAGCATGCTTCGAGAATAACAGGGCTACCAGGTCCTAGGTAGCTCGTGGGATCGGTGAAGCGCGCTGAGCGTTACAACGGGCCCAACGGCCGAGATTGGGACTGATGCGCACCGGGGATTCAGATTGGTTGTCTGAGCGGCCAATCGACCAGCGCGGCCCGTCAAGAGAAAGCTGCCGGATGACTGTCGCTTCACGCTGTGCTGTGCTGTGCTGTGCTGTACTGTGCTATGTTGATCTATGCTGATGACGGGAGATTGAACGAGAGGCCTTGCAGCTGAGTGCTGGGAATCTATCTACGGCCACTCCGAAGCCCAAAATCCTCTCTCTCCCTCTCTCTTTGAGAACCAGTCGCAGCCGCCTCGTATGCGGTAATGTACGTGCTCTCCCAATTGCTGGGTCAGAAACAGCGGACGACAAGCTCGCTCTCGCCTTGCCTGTGCATCTATTGATTGATTTGGAACTCCTCTACCAGTATGTAAGCCTTGCAAACAACACTCCTCCATGCACATTCGCCAAACCTGGTTATCCGGGGAAGCCACCCCTCGCCATCTTGCGGGCACGCTGGTCGCGACGGTTGTGGTTCGCTCGTGAGCCCTTGTGCGCTTCCTTGCGCTGTCGCGACGCCTGTGTCGTCTTATCGTCTGAGGGCCCAGCAACGTTTCCTCCAGGACCACCTCCGCGCCCACCACGGCCGCGCCCCCGTCCGCGACCCCGATACCCTCCGCCCCTACCTCCTCGGCCGTCACCCCCGACCTCGGTGCCAGATCCTTCTGCTTCTGCCCCTAGGTCTGCTGGGCTGCTCCTGTGTGCCGTGGGAGCCAGCTCGCGCTGCTGACCTGAGAAGGTAGAGAACTTCGCCTCCAGACGACGCAGACGGCGTGGATCTCGTCCCATCATTATCGCCCAACCTTCAATGGCTTCGTCCGTCATTCCTGTCTCGCTCTTCAGCGCTGCTCTTACTTTACCCCGTCTGGTTGCCGCGTCGCGACCGAATGCGTCCGGAGAACTCGTGTAAGCTTTGAATAGTGCCTCTTCGTTCTTGTCGCGGAGGTCTGCATCGACGTCGTCGTTACCGGGCATTGCGGAGTCTACGGTGCCACCGACATCCTCAACGTCGTACGTGTCGTCACGCTCGTCGTCATCTGAGTCAAACGCTGCCAGAGCGGAGAGAATTGCGGCTTTGTTAGGAGCCGTAGTTCGATCCGAGAGGATGGTGTCGGCAGTGAGCTCCTTGTTCTTTCGGCCGATGTGCAAGCGTGAGGCGTCCACAGCAAGCTTATCGAACTCGTCATTGTCAAAGACGTTGCGACGCTGCGGCGGAGGGGTAGAGCGAGGAGTAAGATGATGGACTTCCCCTGACTTGTTCGTGCCGGCTCTAGACTACTTTTAGCATGTTGAACAGACAAGAAAACCCCATTACAGAGGCACAGGAAAGAAAAGGGGTTGAGTGCCGACGTGTGAGTTAACAACTGGAAGCTTTCGTCCGATAAATACCCTCTAGCTCGAAACCAGGCCAGACACTTTGCACGACAACTCTATGATGGAAATTGCTAGTTGGAACACGTACATTTGCTCAGTCCTGTCGGCGTCCTTAAGATAGCTAGGTAGAGAATCATCCAGGAGGTGGGCAGTGACTTGTTCGACATCGTCGTTGTACTCGTCTAACAGCCTGACGACAAATCCTGCGCCAAGGTCTGGGAAAAGATCTTGCACCTGGCTCACGAGGCTCATACGGTGGATATGGACTTCTCCAAACGCCCCATGGCCATACTCATCATCATCTACACGTCCTTTGCCTTTGTTGATCTTCCGTCGAACCAGCTTTTTCGGCCTTGCTAGACCCGCTTGACGGAATGCGCCGAGTGAATCGGCTATGTTCCTTGCTCTTGCTCCTTTTTGTCCAGTAACGCTGTCTCTAATTATGCTTAGGAGGGGAGTGTTCGTGACTAAATCTGCTAAAAGAAGTTTCTTGCCGGACTTGGACTTCTGCTCTAGCTCTGCGCTAGTCTTTAAACTGTACAAATGGTCGGAGAGGAGAGAGTAGTTCGGCGTGGGGCTCTTGATCAAGGAGATGAGGCTCAGATATGTGATTGTGACAAGCTTTGACTGCAGGCTTGGTGCAGCTTTGCTGTATGCAACAGAGAGAGAGTCCAAGAAATCAGACCCGGTTACGAAGAGTAATCCAGCGTCATGTGAGATATGTAACAAGTGGCAAAGCTGCCCCAAGTCATCTTCGATAGAGGCTGGATTGCCCGAATCAAGGGCTTTAGTCAGAGCAAGCTTGAGCTTGTGCATTGTGCCTTCAATATAATCTCCCTTCCTCTTCCAGACGCTCTGAATAAGTTCACGAAGGCTTTTACTTCGGGGATAGGCATGACATAGATTCGAAAAAAAAGTCCACTGAAGAAGTGACGGAGGTACTAGCTCCGCTGAAAGAGCCCTGTGAGCAAGAAGAAAACACTCTCGCCTTAAGGATAAATCTTTAGGTCCTGAATAGGTATTCGGTGCTCGGGATATTTCTCGGTAGTAAGAAATAAGAAAAGAAACCAGAGGACCATTATCAACAAGCGCCTTGAGGTACTCGGAATCTGGCAAGCGAAGATGCACCTGGGCGAGCGCTAACCAAGCGTCCAAGCATGCTTCCCATTCTTTAGGGAGAAGAGTCTGCCGCAGGCTCGCTGGAGGGAAAGGTGCTATAGGTGGGGGAGACATGGTCCTGATATGGAAGAAAAGAGGAAGTTTGTTGCCTATCTCCACTCAAGCAAGAAACAAGGATGACTATATGTAGAGAAGGAGTCTGCCGTCACAATCCGTATGGCTACGCTCAATGGGAATGCGTACTAGTATGCCCTAACCGTCCGGGCCCGCAAATCCGCTGTGTGCTTTGTGGTGGATGGTTGTAGGGAAAGAGCTGATGCGCTAATCACCTGTAACGGACTAGCTCGCCAAGAGTTCCGATCCCGCTCCCACAAACCCACAAAATTCCATTTCGCGATAGCCCTCCGAACCTCACCGCAAGCAAGCTCAACTATCGGTGCCAGTCATCACGTTACAGCGATCTCAGATCCGAGTCTTGACTGGAATTCTCGCTTTTAAAAGTACAACACCCTTCTTCTCCCTCCACAAGTCCATCCTGCTAACCCATCCCACTCTCAGAGCTTCCCTAGATCCTACTTACCTACTTCCTCTACCCGAACCGCCAAAATGTCGTACCAAAAGCCCGAGAAGGACTTCGGCGAAGGCCCCAAGATTCACAAGATCCGCATCACACTGACCTCGCGCAACGTCAAGTCGCTGGAGAAGGTGTGCCAGGAGCTTATCGACCGCGCCAAGAGCAAGGACCTGCGCGTCAAGGGCCCAGTTCGCCTGCCCACCAAGAAGCTGAAGGTTACCACCCGCAAGACACCCTGCGGTGAAGGTTCCAAGACCTGGGATACCTACGAGATGCGCATCCACAAGCGCTTGATTGAGTAAGTCTGGGCTTCTTTAACGCTGTTTGTTTGATACCTGCGGTGGCTGACTTAGTGGGAAATTAGCTTAAACGCCCCAACAGAGGTTGTCAAGCAGATCATCATCAACATTGAGGCTGGTGTTGAGGTTGAGGTTACCATTGCTGCTTAAACGCCTTACGGAGAGGGATGGTAAGGGGGGAAGGATACTATCAGAGTTACCGACGTGATTCTTCGGGGCCGTGTTGTGCAAAGGCCAATAGCCATAACTCAGTTAAATATACACAAAAAAGATATTTCACCAAAGCTGTAAAAGTTGTGCCTGCAAATTTGATACATGATCCGATGAGCCTAGATAATGGGCACGAAGGTACCAAGGTTTCGTGCAGTGATCAGCACTGGGAGACTTCACTGGCAACGCACACTAACATTTGAATAGGGAAAGAAGTCCGTCGTCTCGACAAACTATATATAATATATATAAAGAATCGAGCAAGCGGTCGCCCACAAAGTCCACGAAGCTCATTCTAGTTTCAAAGTCAAGCTGAAGAAGCGGAGCCCACAATCTGTGCCAATGAGAGAGAAAGGGCTAAGTATAATGTCTGAGACTGGACATGGGAAGTTTAAAAGCTATCAGGATCAACAATCACCACCAGACTTGGCAAGTGGGAGAGAAGAAAAAAGAATGACGATGTAAAACAAAAGGTGTCGTGCCGAGTGCTGTTCCGAGTGCTACATCAAGACTCAGCCAGCCACTAAATCATCCCGTCTACTTTTCCCAGTGACATCCTTGCTTATCCCGGCCCGGCCACCGGAGCTCTATGATTTCCCAAACTATGTATGGGTTAGTAACAAAATCTTCGCCAACGGATAAGATCATGAACTAACCTTAGGCCAATTAAAGGACCAATTTTGCGCATCGCCCTTCTCATGTTCCTTTTCCGCCGGGTTATTAGCAAAACCGTAGCTGTATGTCGGGTATACCGGATTCTGTGCGGAGGAACTAGAAGATGTGACGATGCTAGAGGAACTGGCTAGGGTCTGGAAGGTAGTTGCGTTAGAAGTGGCACTACTGGTTTCGTTTACTCCAATGGAAGTTGAAGAAATGAAGCTTGTCGAGTGACTTAAAGTTGTTAGGGTCTGGTAACTTGTGATGGCCCCCGCGGACGATGATGACGAGGTGACCGTAGACTCTACTGGCGAGTCGGATGTTTTGCTGTTTAATACTGTACTATTCGTGTAGGGAGCACTCGTCGAGGTATCTGGCATGTTTGTCGAAGATGATGCTGTAGAGGTAGCTATCGACGACACTGAAAGAGTTTCTGTAGATGGACTTCCATACCCTAGGGATGAGTATGACGTGAAAGTTGATGTACCTGAAAGTGACAGTTCAGTCGCGCCAGTTAAGGTGCTAGAAGGCGAGGGTCTCGTAATGGAATCTGTGAATCCTGTGGTGCTACTGCTAAGGGCTGACATTGAAGACAAATTTCCTGAAGAGTACGCAATGCTAGACGTGCCCAAGCTTGTCGGAATAGGTGATGTTATTTCGCTTGTAGTTGCTCCAATAGTAGAACTACTACTATTCCCCATGGAGGAGACGCTGTTGGTGTAGTAATTTTGGGTTGTCGAGGAAGCGTTGGAGGAGAATGCTGAGGTTGTTGGTGTGATAGCGGTGTTGTTCCCAGAGGTAGCTGGGAGAGAGGAGGGTAGGGCAGAAGACCCTGAACTGGTAATTGTAACTGCCGTGGGTGCCACTGTGGCTGTTGACGTGGCATTGCTTGATGGAAATGTCGTTGAAGGGGCCACAGATGATATGTTTATGGATAACGCCACGCTCGATGTACAGGTGGTATCGATTGAACTGCCTCCAGTAGTTGAATCTGAGGCTGTGCTTTGCATTGGGCTTTCTGATGTCGCGAAACTTATCGATATAATAGTAACCTTTGGGGTTATGGAAGAAAAGCTGCTTGAGTTGCTAGCTGATGAGGAAATCGGACCTACGGTTGTGTGACTTGATGTAACATTTGGCCACAGGGGATATCCCGAGGCACTAGACGAGCCTTCTGTAGAAGTAACCGAGCCACCAGTTGTAGGGATTGTACTAGGAAGCCAAGTAGATGAGCTCATGTTTCCTGGAGTGCTGGAGGAACTTCCACGGGTTGTGGGGATTATTGAAATGCTATTCAAGGCCGAGCTGACCGGGCCCTCCGTCGTGCTACTCGGTGTTGAACTATTTGAACAGGAAGTAGAGTAACTGGATGCTGGCCCAGTCGAAGAACCGTTCATCTGAGAAGAAATAGGACTCAAGCTACTAGCGGGAGTGGGGGATGGTAAATTGAAGCAATATGTAGTCCCAAGCGGAGTAACACAGATAGAAGTCTCAATAGCAGTGTTGTTGCGACTAAAAGTTGTTGTGACCGATCTAGAAGCTGTCGGGCCGGCTGTAGTAGAGCTAGAGTTCGACAGTGGATAGTATGGGCCGTTTGACGTGGATTCAACAGGACTAGCAGAGCTAGATGAAGCCCTAACAGTATCGGTGATGGCGTGAGTACGTTTTGAAGTACGGAAAATCGTTGAGGGTTGTTCGGTAGAGTTTGTGGAAGCATTCGAAGAGATAGGGCCAACAGTGGATAGCGAAGGTAGCCCAGTAGAGGATACGGAGGCAATCGGTATAGTGCTGTTATGCGAAGGGAGAGTTCCGATCGTAGTCCCTGAAGTACTTATGCCATAAGGGGCATACGAATATGGTGCAAAACCACCTGATGGGGTGACTGAGGTTTCTACTGGCGCCACGGTGCTACCGGATGAGATAGGGTATGGAGGGTGAGTCTCATTAGCACATCTTGGGCGTAGGTCTCGGGGATGGTGGACTACATGTTGGCAACATTAGCTTCCCAAAATGCCTTTGGTAGAGGCACTATTAGATGAGGTTGACGACAAAGACATCCTAAAGGTGGGTAGAAGACGACCATGTAATTTTTCCTAGAAGATCACTGTGCGATCGGACAACCCGTAGCAGCCGCAAAGTTACATGGAATTTAGACTCCCAAAGAAAAGTGCGAAAATAATCACAACAAGATGCTTTGCAAATCAAATGGATATATGTATTAGCGTACCTGGAATGTACTCGGCAATGACCAAGGACAGGGATGTTGTAGTAACTATGAGGCTTGAAAACTTCATCGTGATAGGTTAGAAAGGAGCGCACTACGAGTCGAGGAAAGAAAGGAAGACGAAAGCAAAAGCAGGAAGCGACAGGAGGGCTTGACAAAACGACGGCCTTGGAGACCGCTACCATCTACTGAGTGATATGGGCCCTTTATAGGGGCTTCTTCATGGTCTCACCGCACAACCTCAACTAAGGATACCCATTATGTCTATGCAGATATCCTAACCCGCTGTGAAATGGACCCTGTGTCCCTGCAAGGCAAAAAGTATACTGTACCTAGATATTTACCTACCTACTAGTTACGTGTGGATACATCCTTGAAAATTAAAGGATCCATCAAGCCATAGCAGCTGAAAGCGCTGAATTCTGTACGTCTCTCACGTGTTGGAGGGTACTCGCATAGCATGCGGCATAGATAGCTACACAAATAGGCAGAAGATAGAATACGTAAAGTTTGACTTCGAAGAGCCTCCGAGAAAAGTTCAAGGTAGATTGAGTTGGCCATTGGTGTAACGTTATTAAAGAGAATTTAGAAAATTGATAATATGGCAGCAATAGAATTGGCAGGGTTTGCTTCCGTTACCGATGTATCACAACGTATTTCGGTTCGGAACTTGTGCTGCAAAACATTTTAAGATTGACAGGAGATATGAATAAACTAGAAAAGTAGTCATAAGAACCTCAATCCCCAGGAAGCCGACTCGTGACCAGGACTACAACACTATGAATAACGAGGTAAGGCTGGGCCACAACTTGAAGTCATACCACATTAACTAGAGAGCTGTGAAGAGCATATCGCTGGAGAGAAAACACCAATGCCAGGATTATCCCAGGTCAGGTACCCGAAGCACGGTGTAACAATGGACCAAAAGCAAAAGGGAAGCGTAGCTAACAATTTGGCGGACGCTAGTGTGTGCAGGTATGGATTCTTATCTGGGTCCGTAAGCTGCACGCGAGATATCGGATCCTTAGCGCAGGCTTATCACTAGTTGGAACAGAGGCAATGAATCATGTCTTTTTTTTCTTCCTTTTTCCCGCACTCGCTAGGAAGAAGAGATGCCGCTCCATGAAATTAGAGTATTCACACGGTAGGGTGAAAGTCGGTTGTCTGTTAGATAGTTGCGCAGGCTGTGTTGGCGGCCTGCTCCTTTCTGCGAAAAGCCGTGTCTGGCGAGGATACACCACTGTTTCTGCTAAGAGCAAAAGATTTGATGGGGCAAGTCGGATCTGCGCGCTTCATCCAAGCTTTCGTGGTATTACAAAGCCCTGCTGCAAAAGCAACGGTTAGCGTTTGGCGTATGCACGAAGGACACAAATCTGCAGGAACAGGCAACCCCTGAGGTGACAACATGGTTCCACTGAGACCCCTTACGAGTAAGCTTTAAGTAGAAGCATATTATGGAGTCTCCGATACGCCTACTATGGTCACTAACCTGAAGGACCTAAGATTGGTTTTTGAAGCACAAAAATTGGAAAGTATCATCCCGTAGACATCCGACGGATGGTAACGGTCGCTAGGCGGGTTGTGTTTTTGTGAACTTGTAACCCTGGTGGACAGAGGCGTAACGAAGACGGAGAGCAAAACATGGAACCGTTCAGAGTGTCATTTTGTGGTGCGGTTCTCTAAGGACGAGGTCACTTGCATACGTGAAACGAAGCATGGTGAGGTAATTAGTGGCTACCCAAATGATATCCAGATGAAAAGAATGCTTGATCCAGAGGCGGATGGTGCGTTAATGGAGTTTCGTGAAGGGAACCCGCCTGGATCCTCGGTCAGAAGCGTTGCAGAACCTCGCTTCTGCCCGTTCCAAGCAATTGACAAAAGGCGCAAAGCATATTTTGCTACCCCTTTGCATAAGTCTGGGTACCTATCATAGGTAGCTCACATATTGAATGCATATCGTGTGACACTTTAAATGTGCAAGGAACTGCGCAAATTAAATAAGTGAGATTTTTAGAACCTTGGAGTGTCCGCGGAGCATAATGTGCAAGTTCACCAACTACAGCAACTTTATATGTATCAGCACACTAACTTGTTCTAACGTGGGAATGTTATAGAAGCGAAGTCTTATTCTTGAGAACTGAGATCCTCTTAATGAGGGGTTTCAACTGTGCGCTCACATGATGGCTTGGCAACGGATTGAGGTGCACAAGGCTTTGGGAATCAGTATCTTTATTTTTCCCATTATGTATTATTATCCCTTCCACCGTAGCGTATGAATGTTTCTGAGAGCGAGGAGTAACCTCCGATGAGAGACCGTTCCTCATGTACTCAACGATCAACTGATCCTAATTGCCCGGAAACTTTTGTTACGCCAAAAGACCTAAGAATGCCACCTAAGGAGTTTCGTTACTTTCGTTTCCGCGTCCCATAGTAAGATAACACAACAGCGGAACCCACGCCGGGGTTTCTTCATGTACTCAAAGGTACGTGGACGTTCATAAGAAGAGCTGAGCACTACCGCCCAATAGAAACGCAAGGACAAAGCATATACTTTAGAAGAAGCACAACCATAGCCAAGTCTTCGTAGACCTTCCCGAACCGCGAACTGGTATGAAGCGATGAATTCCAGAAAAGACAAAAGAGCCTCCATTAAAAAGGTACTCAAAATCTTGAGGGCTCATTGGCCGATTGTTCTTGCACACGCCCCCAACGCCGATCAAATCATAGTAGAAAGCGTCATATAGAAGACTCGGTAGCACTCTGAGAGCACAATGGATCACCCTGACGCAGGAGCTTCCCACATGCTACCATCTATCAGGTTGCTCCAATCTCCAGGAGTCATGCCGTCCGGACTGCCTTGAGCACTGTTGTTCCTCGTCAAGCTTACTGACTTGAACGGATCACCAAAGGTAGGATCGAAGCCGTAGCCGAAACTCGGAGTAAACGGGGTGATCAGACCATCTGGGGTGCCGGTTGTTGCAGAAGGAGGGTTGCTCGACGTCATACTGTCAGCAGTTGTGTCTACCTGAATTGGTGCACTAGGTGCCAAAGTCTGGTTTATGCTAAAGTCGGTAGAATGGGCAAGCCGTGACTTGGAGGAAAGATTGGGATTATAGCTGTAGAATGGCTGCGGCATAATCTCACTACCGGCCATGAACATCGGCGTGTGAGGATCATTTGGGTCTAGAGCAGGGCCAAGGAATAGCTGAGATTCTGCAGGGAGCGAAGTTGAGAAAGGACTCATGCTAAAGTTCTGTGAAGTCGCGTCAAGTCCCATGTGCATGTGTGTCATGAAAGAGTATGCGGATTGCGTGTGCTGTTGAGCTTGCGTTTGCGGAATTTGAGTGCTAGCATAAGACGGCGAGTTAGATTCGTGATTTGAGAATGTATGCTGCGACGAATCCTGATTAGGGATGTGGACGCTTGTGGATGATCGCGATATCGAGGGTCTAGTCTGGGTGTTGACTGGACTCTGTGACTGAGGCTGTGGCGCTTGCGGTGGCAATGACATTCGACGTTGCTCGCTGGATCTTGACATCTCTGGACCGCTCGAAACGGGGAGATTGGGTTGGAAGCTAGGTACATCTTGAGAAGTTGGAATGGATGTCGACCGCTGGTGCGACTGAGGTCGGTAGCCTTGGGCAGACGCCATGGGATACGGTGTATGACGATAGGACTGTGGGGACTGATGGAACATTTGCGGTGGTAGCATTTGCGAGGGCGTCACTGGCTGCATCATCTGATGAGGAAATTGTGTAGCATCAGGGAACGGCTGCATATAACTGTTGGAAATTGGATAGCCACACTGAGCAGCCAGTGCTGCCCTTGTCGCGTGCTGGCTTGCTAAGTAGGCATGGAGTCTCCTGTTAAAATCGACGGAATTGGTCTGCAGATGTGCTGTAAGTCGACGGTACTGGGCCGGCAAGTCGTCATCTTCTTCCTCATACATTTCCTCGTTGACTACATCCTGTTCGGTGACACGCAAAGCACGGCCTGTCCGTTTCTTGTGGATTTCCGAAGCTCGACGGGCAGACTCAATCCGCGCCTCAAGGCTTCGATCACTGCGCCTTGAGGCAGCTATATAAGCTCTAGTGGAAAGCGTCAGCGAGACAAGAGACAAGCAAGGAGGATTCATGGGTTGACATACCGTTCTTGATTCTCTTCGTGGGTGCGCTCCGTTTTGACGGGCTTGGCGGCGGCGACAGTTCGTACAGGCGGCATGGTTGCAGCTTATGTGTATGGAGACAGCCACGAAGGCTGTGGCGTGTGCGAGATTGGAACGACGACAAACAAAGACAGCGGGGCTTAGAACAAAACAACTGGTCGGGTAGAGGAGGGCGCGGGAGAGGATAGGAGGTCAATTGACTTTAGAGACAGCTTTCCCCTCGAGTGACGACACGGAAACAGTCGGCACTTTTCGTGGAGAGAAAGAGTGTGGCAATAGCAAAGCAGCGAGGTAGGTGAGCGGAGAGGGGGCTAGTTATTGGGCCGAGACTGGAAAGCAAGCGATGGGTGATGGGCGATGGACAGTGCCAGTGCCAGTGCCAGTGCCGGCAAGCGGGAGGAGCGGTTGGGGCCAGGCGTGTGTGGGCGGCAGTGACGGGAAGCCGATGGCCAAAGACGATGGCAGGGAGGAATTGGAGGCCGGCGTGGGTGTGCGGATCGCGGGCTTGCCCAGCGTTACCGCGATCTTGAGAGAATGCGATGCGAGCGGGTAGACGTGGGCGGAGTTAAGCAGAGTGTGGCGCCCTGCTAACCCCCCAAAATCGGTGAGCCTGGGATGGGCAGGCGGATGGGCAGGCGACGGGGCGGTCGGCGGGAGGGCGAAGAGCGACACGGCTGACGGAGCGCGGAAGACAGCAGGCTGGCCCGGCGCACAAGACAGGACGAGCAGTGCACGGGAAAAGAAAAATGGAAGGGGGAAGGGGGGAAAAGGAAACAGTCCAGCTTCCGATTTGTCTAGTAACAAAAAGCCAGCGGGGAGACTGGGGACGGCTGGGGGTTAAGAGCACCAGCGATGCAGCGACGCAGCAACACAGCGACGACAACCACACAGAACCCCAGACGGGCGG
>KV748955.1:0-18252 GCA_001692915.1 Glonium stellatum | reverse complement strand
TCGCTAGTGGTCACCCACCTAACTACTAGTCTACCGGTTGCTGGCTTAAATTTCGGGGAGCAGACGGGACCCGTTGTTCTCCAGTACCTATGGCTCTATGTGTCAGACCCGACTAATCATTGCTATATATGAAGATGAATACTAAACAGAAGCCTAATGATGATCATTAACTCCATACCGAAATTTTGAACGTTATGGGATATCACGTTGGAGATTGGCATGGTGGAGGCGTTGTGATTGCTAAAAGTGTAAGACCGTAAGGCGACAAATCCGTATATAATCCCTAGGTAGCTACTTGTGCTACTGCTAAGCAACATACCTTTGAATGTTCTCTCGAGATTTTAGTATTGGGTAAATGGCTTCTAATAAAGTGGGGATACGCTGCAGAACTATAATAAGCGTACCCCGAGACTAGAAATAGAATCTAGAGATTTACTAAACGGTGTGTTTCATCTTTGCGCAGCTGAAATTTTGTAGCATTGCTAGCAGATGAGTAGGAAGCATGAGAGAAGATATAATCAATATCACAGCATGGTCACGATCATTCCCTCAGCGAAACAAACAATCGACGTGCCCCGGGCGTGAACAAGAAAAGTAGAAGCGCCCCATAAAGTCCCATTTTTCTACAAAATCTGCCCGACTTAGCCATGCCCCATAGCGGCAGACTACGAGCGTACCGAGTATCAAAAAGATAGGAGACAAAATTTCAATGTTTAGCCTCGCCCCACGCGCCACACCACCAAAAAGGCATAAACACCAAGTTCCCGAGTTAAGAGAATTAAGAAAAACGCAGATATATAGACACGTCGAGAAACCAAAAAGCCGGGTTGATGGGAGGCTTTACGCAGGCATAAAGAAAAGCAAAAGGGGAATTTGCAAGATACTACACAAAAACGAAGTGGGTCGTCTTTACTGGCCCCTTCCAGGAAAATAATAACCCCTGCTCACGCTTCTGCTACGCCAAAAATGTTTGATCACAGTTCCACAAGATAGTGGGAATCCAAAACCTCTCCATTCCGACCCTGATTCCCAACCCCCAACCCCCAACCCCAGCCAGTAGCCCAGCTCCCGAAATACTAAAGTCCCTAGTCGTCCAATCCCGCGAATGCACACAGCTGTCGAAGTGCCACCTGGTCGATGTTCGGTGTCAAGAGCGCCCCAAGAAGCATCTCTTTTTTGGGCAGAACGTCTGCCTTAACCCTCCACCTACCCCCACCGACCTCCCTTACAGCGTCGTCGTCTGATTCGTCATCGGCGTCGGTTTTGCCGTCCGCATCCTCAGAGTTCGCCATGCCACCAGCGCCGATAACCACCATTTCGCCGCCTTTGCATTTCTCTCCCAGTTTCTTCAGCATCGCCAACGCTCGGTGCGTGATAAGTTGAAAGCCCTGCGAGTCGTGATCCATCCGAGACATCTGTCGCGTGCCCTGTGGTGGAGGCGGTGGTCTGGGACTGGCATCGGTGGAGAAGAGGAAAACAGACAGTCGCAGGAGACTCTGCGCCCAGCCGTCCTCGGCTTCCAACCAAGAACGCGCGATGCCGGTCTCTGGCCCTGGAGCCAGACTTGCTAGTATGTCAGCAGCGAGCATGCCTTGCATAAGATACGGTTTCCGGGCCTCGGCAATACGCATCTCTTTAGCGGGAATTATCGGACCTTTTGAGCGGTCAGGTACGACAGAGATAGCGAGAGCAAAAGCACGTGTAAGGAGGTCGTAAGGGGGTGTGGAAGTAGCGTCAATAGCGAAGAGGTGCTTATAGAAGTGGCGGTTGGGATCGTCGCGAGCGAGAAGCTTAGCGAGACTATCGACGGCTGGAGGGAGGTATCGGTGGATGGCTGGGTTGTACGGCGTGAATCGGACCGGGCTGCTTGGACGAGGACATGGAGCAAAAGACAGAAGAAAGTGGAGAATGTTATATGCTTCCTCACGAGATGGGAGTTCAATTTTATCGGTAGTGTTAGAGAAGAAGGTTATTAGATCTTTCATGAAATCCGCAGTGTTGGTATGAGATCGTAGGAGCATTATTCTCGTGCCGACAAGTCGGATTGCGTTGGAAAGAAACTTTATGACGGTAGCGCTAGAAAGCAATGAATGGTTAAACTCGAAGAATGAAAGATTCCGTAAAATTGTGGTAATGGCTATAAGCCGTTCTGCAGTCCGGTCGAGTTCGTATGCCGGAGTGCCAAACTCAGGTATATCCTGCAATGAGTCCACCTCCGCACGGCAATTACGAATTACGTCTTCATACGAAGTGAGATCCAAAATGTCAGAGACTTCCGGGGCATCTTCAGCAAGGGCATCGAGTTGTTCTTCGGCGCAGTCGATGAGAATGTCCACCAAATCGTCACATTTTTCAAGCTCAAGCTGGACCCGTGTTTCATGTGACAACTTCACAAGGTAGTCCAGGGCTAACCTGACCTCACCATGGATTCCAGACTGAAGACTCATGCTCAGAGCACGAATGTCTATCACGCCCATTTCCTCAAGCGCCGGTACGTTGGGTTTAAGCTTGACAACACCAGCACCAACTTCGCCAAGACCATCTACCTGCACTCCCCCATGTGTATCAGCTAACGTCCTGACTTTTGGTTGGTACTCGGTCCCGTGTTCCAGCTTGACGCCAAGGTCCTTAACAATTCCATTCGACGTTGGTGGTCCGAGCGGAGGAGCACTTTCGCGCATCTTTTCACCCGGTCCAGGTGAAGGTGACGGGAATCCGGGGGGCTGCGCTTGTGGAGGGGTGGCCTCAAGCTGTCGGCTTAGACTCTTCCTATGTTGATTCATTGTATTCTGTTGCATCTTCGAGGCTGGATCCATCTGAGGCGTACTCCACCCATTTGCAGTGGGCATCGAAACGTTGTTCTTCATTGGCGTTGAACTTTCTATTTGCTGATGTTGCATTGACTGAGCCCGCTGCAGCTGCTGTAAATACTGCTGCTGGGCCTGGAGGTTGTTGGGCGCCATCTGAGGTACAGCCTTAGTAGGTGACATTTGCTGCGCTGCGTTCAGGGTAGTTATTTGCGCTTGTTGAGGATTGGCCATCGACTTCGATTGCATCTTCGCAAAATAAGCGGTTTCATACGGACCAAGGTTCTGCTCGAAAATAATTCTCATCTCCTCACCCGCGGAAGGAAAATTCTGCTGAGGAAAGCCCATCATCTGAGCTATCATTGGCCATGCTGCGATCGCGGATACCCGTTTGGAGCCTTTGTGCTTCATGACACCAGTGTATAGTTGTAGGAGATTGACTGGCCGCATGCTAATCAAGGGTTGCGGATTGAAAGGCTGGCCCATCTGTTGCATCAACGCCGAGACGTTCTTGAGGAAGTTTTCCAGGCTGTTTCGTGCTTGTGCTTGTTGGTTTGGCATCTGAGCAGGGTTTCTATTCATCGGCATGCCTTGTTGTGGAGCAGAAGAGCCAAGCATGGGTCCACCCTGGTGTCGCTGCTGCGCCGCTATATTGCTCTGCGCCAATTGCTGTTGCTGTTGCTGAAGACGCATCTGGTACTGACGCTGCGCCTCCTGTTGCCGGCTTTGCAAGTTCTGAGATAGAGCGACGGATTGCACAGGAAAGGAGCCTCCAAAATTTTGATTGTATCCTTGCGGTATGGGCGAGCCTTGCATGTAGCTCATGGTTGGCATCTGATGGACACCCGGATTGCGCGCCGGCGACACTGTCTGGACCCTTTGCGGAGGTCCGCCGGGCCGAAAGTGTTGTTGATTTTGAAGTGTGGGTGAAGGTGTGGCGTTTGCCGATCCGCCTTGCTGAAGATGTTGAAACGGCGACGGGACCTGAAGCGGCTGGACACCACCATGCTGATTTCCCTGAAAGCCATATTGTCCCTGTTGCGCAGGCGTCTGCGATCGAGATAGCGAAGCCCCCGTGCTGTCCTCCCTCGGGCGTTTAGACGGGACCATGGACGAGACCTGATATGGGTTGCGCACGGCGCCATTCTGGAGGCGCGCCTGGAACTGGGGGTTGTTCTGCAGCTGGTTCAGGTCGATGTTGTTCGCGCCGAACATGGACGGGTCGATGAGGGAGGTATCGGGGGTCGCGTCGGGGATGTTGTTATAGATGCCATTGTTGGTGAGATTTTCCGGCCAGGTGGTTACGTTATTCATGTCGTTGCCTTAGTCTCGAGGGAAAGGCAGCGAAGCACTCTCCATCTACGCAGCGGACTGTCAGCGAGCCTGTCATCGGCGCGATATCCAGATGACAAACGAATCAAGTAAACAAAGACGCAGCAAAGGGCGGGAGAGCCGCAAAGCGGTGTACGCCGAGTTGGGCAGATCACAGGGGAGGGAGGTTGGGAAAGGACGCGTTTGGTGGGCAGCAGGACGTGGCACTGGCACTGGCACCGGCGGCACCACGCCATGCGATTTCAGGGAGAGACGGAATGCGGGCCAATCTGGGGAAGCGATAAAATAGATGGATATCTCACCTATGGGTTCAGGCGCGCGGGGGTGGTCTTGGTCTCTGAGCCGTGAGATACAACGGGCGCAGTCTGGAAGAGTGGTTTTCAAAACGTCCGAGGTGTCCCAAGCGAGTCGCCCAGCCCCTGCGAGCGTTGGTCTCATGGCGACGGCCTCTCAGCGAGCAGCAGCAACAGGGCTCGACACCGAGAGAAGAAGACGAGAAGACGGGGAGTGCGAGGGGAATTATCTACGAGCCAGAGCATCCCGCAATATGCAAAGGCAAAAATGAGCCCGACCTTCTGGGGACATCCGGGCAGCTCGGCGTCCACTGCTCGTGGCTTGAACCAGAAGCTTGACGTAGCCGGGATGATGAGCCCGTTTGGCCTAAGCTATTATCGAATCATGCCCCAGCGTTATTGATCATTTGGCCCAAGTGACACGAGTAACACCCTTCTCTCCACTCGCTCGCCAGGTCTGTCGACGCTGTGCCTGTTATCGCGACGTTGAGTCAAGAGTTCGTGCTGGATGCGGGAAGCTGGACGGACCCCACTGCACCCACCAGCAGCTGGTTGAGCGTGGCATTACCACAATTCCCACAATTCATACATTTCCCACAAGTCCCACAGCTCCCACAGGCACCACAACTACAGGCAACTACAGGAACTACTTGGCCTGTCCCCATCGTCGTGTCCCGTGGTACCTCGACCTGCCACGCCCCCAATAGCCGTTCAACGAGATAACCTTAATCTGCTGCCGGGAGGACCGCCGCTGCCGGAAAAAGACCAGAAACAGCGGAGGGATCCCTAACCCATTTTCCATGTGTGTGTGCATGTGTGCGCGTGTGTCTGCCTGCCTGCCTACCTACTACCTAGCTACGCCGACAACGGACCGGGATGAGGATGGCGACGACGTTGCTTTGTCTCGAAGGAGCCATCATCACCGATCCCACCACAGCGCGACGCCAGCTTACCGTGCCTGGACGATGGGGGTACCTGCGAGAAAGATGCTTCCCCAGCCCTAGCTACTTGCAAAGCTCAAGCCGCTCCCGTACAATGAAAAGCAAGCGTCTCGCAACCAATAACCAACTTCTCGCCTGCACTTTCGTCCACGGGGCGGCCACACCACGTCTAGCCCGGATTTTGCCTGTCGGCAAAGCCCATAATTTACGACTCACTTCCTAGGCTCCTACGAGCATAGGACTGGACATATGAAGCCAGTCACGGACGTGAAACATGCCACCCAACGCTTGGGAAAAGCTTGCCTGGCCATTGCATGGTCAACATGATTGCACTACGCTTGGGCCAAACAAGCCAGAATCCTCAACCCTCGAGCCGGCAGATGTCTGTCGATCGCTTGAAGATGCAGGGAAAAGCAAAATTAGCTAAGGATAAGGAAGCATGTCATTTTGACGCAGTCATTGCCCACTGCTGCTTACTTTGTCCTTCTCCACACCACCAAAGCCGAAGATGGGACGTTCAGGGTACGAGGCGCCATCTGCTTACCTAGTCGCCCGCCACATCATGCTTGCTCTCAGATTTTGGACGACCCCTCAAAGGCGTTCAAAAGATGGCATACTTTGAGCTTATATAGATATTTAATTCCATGCAAGCAACCGTTTTTTCCTTAGCGCTTTGCTCCAGTCCTCTACAAGCACGCCTACTGAAGCACTTCGAACCATCCAGCAGCGCAAAAGGTGAAATTAGAAGCTGGTTTTGAGCTCACGTGATACACGCTTACATAACGTACCACTCCCAGCGAACACAGCTTCATTCGAAGAACTACGCGCAACACTCACCACCCGCACCCATCCAACTCCAACTATTTGTCTCATCGCCTTTCCCGTGATCTAACTCACCCTTGACGCTGCTTCTTCCCATTTCCCGATTTTCATCCCCTACCCTCGCTCGACAAACCAGTCATGGCCGAAGTCGAGAACCCGGCCAACCAAGTGCCACCTCACAAGAAACAACTACCGTCATCCATACCAAACTTTGATACCCTAGAAGGCTTCGCGACAGACGGGACCGATGACTATTCGACATTCAAGAAGCTCCAGCGGCAGTTAGAGTACGTCTGGATCTTTCCCAAAAGCACCGTTTTAGGCTGGGAGGCTGACAGTGGTCCAGGTATATCCATCTACAAGAGGAATACATCAAAGATGAGCAGAGGTATGAAGGGAAATAGCTCCGGAAGTCCTTCCTGAGTCCAAGGCTGATACGGCTACAGGAGTCTGAAGAGGGAACTGGTACGGGCGCAGGAAGAGATTAAGCGCATCCAGAGCGTACCTTTGGTGATAGGGCAGTTTATGGAAGCTATCGATCAGAAGTAAGATTATGGTCACTCACTCTACGCCAACGACACTAATACCATTCAGTACCGGCATCGTACAGTCATCCACTGGCTCGAACTATGTCGTCCGCATCCTCTCAACCCTCGACCGCGAACTCCTTAAACCATCCTCCTCAGTGGCACTCCACCGACATTCAAATGCCCTTGTTGATATCCTCCCTCCAGAAGCCGATTCATCGATAGCGATGCTAGGACAAGACGAGAAGCCGGATGTGACCTACGCCGATGTTGGTGGGCTGGACATGCAGAAACAGGAAATCCGGGAAGCAGTTGAACTTCCACTAACACACTTCGATCTATACAAGCAGATAGGCATCGACCCACCGCGTGGTGTCCTTCTCTACGGTCCTCCAGGAACCGGTAAAACTATGCTTGTTAAAGCCGTCGCAAACAGCACCACAGCATCTTTCATCCGCGTCGTTGGTTCCGAGTTTGTACAGAAATATCTTGGCGAAGGCCCACGTATGGTCCGCGACGTATTCCGCATGGCGCGCGAAAACTCGCCTTCTATTATCTTCATTGACGAGATTGACGCCATTGCTACAAAGCGATTCGACGCCCAAACTGGTGCCGATCGTGAGGTCCAGCGTATCCTGCTCGAACTGCTGAACCAAATGGACGGTTTCGACCAGACATCAAACGTCAAAGTCATTATGGCGACTAATCGTGCCGATACCCTAGATCCGGCCTTACTCCGTCCTGGACGTCTAGATCGAAAGATTGAATTCCCTTCACTCAGAGATAGGCGTGAGCGCCGTCTCATTTTCTCCACAATTGCAAGCAAGATGAGTCTGAGCCCTGAGGTTGATTTAGACAGCTTAATTATACGGAACGATCCTCTTTCAGGTGCAGTTATCGCTGCTATCATGCAAGAGGCGGGTTTGAGGGCTGTGAGGAAGAATAGATACAATATCATTCAGAGTGATCTCGAAGACGCGTATGCCTCGCAAGTTAAGGGTGCAACTGAGGCAGACAAATTTGACTTTTACAAGTGAGCGGGCACGGTGCTGATAGGGGTTATTTTTTATCTGTGTCGTATGCATAGTTCCCCGAGGCAGCGGGATCGGTTGCTATTATGTATATTATAGAAACGGAGCGTATTGCGTCGTTTGAGGCATCGTATCTTGAAACAGCGGCAATAAAATAGGTTCAGGGACAGAGCCTCCGTAGCACATGAAATCACAAAAATGCATCGGCGTGATTTTAGGAACATTTCTCGATCTGCCTCTCATCTAGAATATGGGTGTTTCCCCATTGGATGGAAGTCCCTACGGCTTCGCACTCAGTCTAACGTTTCAGAATGCCCTCCGGACTCGTTTTATCAATTAGGTTTCGCAAATGCATGTGCACGGCTCCCATTCATGGATATCAATATCCAAATTAGCCTTATGTTCAACACAGGTCGATATCCCAAGTGAATATTCGTTACTTTATTCAGCTTTTCCTTGTATCAATCCAAGAATTAAAATCTTTATATAGCAAGCTAAAGTTTATGACAGCCATGTTGCCCGTTATTATCACTACTTAGCCCCCTTTATATCTACCCCCAAGTTCACGGCTCCATTTTTCTCCTGTGTGTCGGCCGGTAAGCAGAGCAAACAAGGCAGACTCGCGGAATGCCTTGCAGCCTCTTTAACCCAGTCTGCCTCGCCTACTAGATACGAGGCCCATTGCATTCTGTAATAGGGGCGAGATTGGGTTCTCATACTAAGTCAAGCAAATCCCAACCGTCGCAGGACACGTTTATTTCTACAGGAACTCTACCCATTCATCGTCAACCCTCAAAACCCTCAAAACTCGACCTTTTCAGTCCATACACGATCAAACACAGTTCCTTTTTTCTAGAATATTTAATAATTTCCTAAATCAGCTTGTATCATTCTAGTTCGATAAAAGCCTTAGGCTCTTCCCTTGCCACCACACACATAATATCCATTGGACGTCCAGTGGAGTTTTCCATCGGCAATGCAGCAGAGTCGTTTGATGGAGAAATCCGCACACAAATTCTTGGCACATTGTTGTTTACTTTAAGGCATGCGTGTAGCGGTGCAACGGTAGTCCAGTCATTCAGCGCTTTCTTGCCCCGCACTCTTTAACAAGACTATTAAGACCAAGTACGCATTATACAGCCAACCCATTGATGACATTACACCGCAACGAATCCTTAACCAAAGTGCCTTCCGACGCTTCCCTAAGTATTTCCGAGTCAGTGTCGCAAGGCTGAATTTTCTTATGGGGAACTGCGACTAGTAATGTAGAAAGTAGGTCAAAAATTCTGCGTTCCCCGCTATACCAAACGAGGTGCACGTAGTAGTCAACCCAATACAAAAAATGGTTTACCTTTGCTTTGTGCTATTTTACTACTTTAAACTAGTGTTACGCATATTCGCCAGTTTGCACAATCTAAAGTTGATGCCTGTAGGTCCGATGCTATAATTATATGTGTTATGATCCATCGAATAGCTTCCAGGCCATATTCAATAACACAGGAGCTTTTGTTGAAAAGTTTCTCGATTACTGCGGCATAGCAAGATGGCTTAACTCATGGCTGTTCAGACATGCGAGCATGGGTGTCCTTGACGGATACTCTGGGGTAGGGGTCAAGACTTTACCGAATGCTGCTTCTGGCTAGCCAAAAGCCCGACTGATCCACCCATGGCTATCCACGACCCCCTCGCATCACCAAGGCTCAGCCCCGGCCCCTCTCCCGGACTTGCATATCAACCTTCGACTATTTAAAGCCCAAACCCCAAAGCAGGGCAATCTAGCGACGTATTACAGAGGTCGAAAGTTCTGGGGTTATTATGCTCTATTGCCAACGTTTTCCCACCCAACATCGCTATTTCACTTCAATCGAACTGTGCTCTAACCGCTGCGTTTTATTTAACAGTTGCCACACACGTCTCGCTACTGTCAAGGCTTCATGTAAGTTCGTATGGATGCCTGAGGCCGGAAATTAAAGTGGGATGAGAACAAGCCGAGTACACAAGCCTAGCCTTTGCTGCTGCTGCTGCCCGTCGCGTGCTTCACTCTGGGGCTAAATCTACATTCTTCATAATGTAACTTCCTTATGAGTCAAGCCCACGACCTATTGATAGGCTAAACGTAGTTTTGAGGCGTCTTTTCCGTGCCGAAAATGTGTCCCTACAGTTACAGCCTTGCAGCTAAAAGCAGCGTAACGGCGATATATCCAAGTCGAGGCTGTCTTTCGACCCCATCTGTTGGCTACGCCGCTTGATAACAAGTAAGCGACGCCCTGTCTCAGGTGGAAAGACAGAGACCAACTGATACGATATGCGAATATAAAGTAAATATGTTGGCCTCGTGCGGTAAAAAATTCAAAATCACTCCCATACAAGTTGTAGCCTTGTAACATCATCAGTAATATCCGATTCAGAAACTCCATAATGCATCTTCGTACTACACTGTTATTTCTTATCTCTGCTAGTAGCCTCGCTACAGCATCCCTCTTCTCGTACGTATGCGTCAAAGAGCTGATTTAAATTTTAAGTAAAAGCCAAAGAATGTTGTTGACAATATTGCTAGGGATATCTTCCGCTCCATCATTCGAACAAACAGATTTTCCAATTTAGTCCAGGAAATTCCTCAGGATATCATTGACAATCTCGAAAATGATGAACAGTTAGCTGGCGAGGCTATCTGTGATATGCTAGGTGGCAACATCCCCGCGTTTCTAGGAGACGTTGTCAACGACCTCAGCTCAGAAGCCGAGTCAGAGTTCAACTCTCTTCTTGGTTTCGTTGAAGGCCTCCCAAAGCTGGCGCCAGCGATTCTAGGAGACATTGAACAAGACGCCGAAGATGTAGTCAGCGTCATTGGCGAACTCGTCACAAACCCTGGCGCTGCCGTCACCGTTATTGTTGACGGTATCGAGAGCGTGGTTGATGATATATGGGGTGAAATCAAGACTGTCGGGGGAGAGATTATCACAGACATCGAGTGCTTTTTTGGTGACTGTCCTACTGCTGCAGTATCCACGCCAGCAGAAGTTTTGGCTTTACAGTCATCCTGTTCAAGCATCAGTGCCGCAGCTTCAACAGCGCTAGTGTCAATTACTTATGCCGCGGCATCCACGACTGTTAACGCTGCTCCCTCCACGTCCAATTACGCTATGCCTTCCATGACTACTGCTACTGCCGCTCCCACGACCGTTATTATTGCTGCTGCTACGAGCCAAGTGACTGTAGCACCTTCCCCAACGACCTTTTTGTGAGTTGACCCTGTTGAATATCCCTTACTAGTTCTAATTGCTGACTGTACACAGAGAAAGCGCTATTACTGGTCAATCACGAGCTGCAGCTGCTTCTGCTGCTCCACAGCCAACACCTAACAATGGTTATAAAGGGTGGAGAGTGGACTTGGTGTGGATGGCAGCAGCACTCCTTGGGACTGGTCTTGTGATGAGAGCCTTCTAGTTGACTACGGTTTTACGCACAAGTCAAGGGACAGGGCCCTTCTCATCGGTTATTTTCATCGCCTGGATAAAGAGGAGGCTTAGTGCAAAAGGATAGCCTAGGCTAGTTTTAAATGAAGATACAAATATAAACCCTCACACCAAGGATTTCTAGCTTTCGCAACTCGTTTATCCAATTTATATCCCTCTAACAAGTCTCACACTACGCACGGCGCCACGAGGCTTAGTTGGTTAGGTTTGACTTTGCTACTTTATAGGATGATATTCTCGAATTTTGGGGGGACTTGTAAGCTGTAGCTGAGGGTAAAGCCGGGCTGGGACCAAAAATCATAATCCAGGCGTAGTGCTCAGTTTGGTGCTTTCACTCATTCTTTATGAATGAGTTAAGAGCCAATGCAAGATGAACCTTAGGAGTACGAAGATTTACAAGGCTGTGCCAGGAAAAGTACAAACTCCCAACTTTCAACTCTTGCAATCGCCAATTATTATGGAAACTCTCTAGGCTCCAGTGCCTTGGGAGTAGTGGAATCTCCCGAGCCTGGCAACGTTAACTCGGATGCTCTGTGAAAGAGATACCTTAGGATCGATTTCGACACAAGTTTTAATCTTGAGCCGGTGGCCAGGAGCGGTAGTCTAATTTGTTCTTCGGAAGATCGATAATGAAATCAGAGAGTTCAAGCTGCCCTCTGTGTCGGCGTTTTGCAGATGCGTGGGATTTGTCTTCTCCGAAGGAGCCTACCCCCTCGGCCCTTACCTGTATCCTTAGCTATAAATTGCCTCAGCCTACAAGCTTATAGCATATCTAGCTTGCGAATTACTGATCACTCCTCACCGAGCCTATTTTCATTAGAATGAGATATGTCACTTTAGAACAATTTTAGCCTTTTTAAAATTCTTTCATAAATTTGGGTTTTTACGTTCCGGAGGTGGTATTAGGTTGTATCGGGCGTCCCCGGGAAGAGACATAAGAAGCCGGCCCGTAATACTTGGTCGCTAGCACACTTGGTCTACTTCTAACACCAAGATAGAGGAAAACTCATCGTTTTAGGATTAGGCTGTCAGAGGGTATCTAGATGATATTATCCTAGGGTTAGAACATGTTAAATGGGGGAGGTAACAGGGAGGGTCTTAGCGATGGAGAGCTCAGAGTCGGTTTGTGAAGGAGCATAAGAGTTGTGATTTCCTGTCCTAATTTTTAAAGATGGATACGGGGGCTACAATAATGTCAAGGGGAACTGTGCAAATTTCTCCGAATGCTCTCTTTTGGGGAGCTCTAAAGTCTGGACCGAAACATGGGCAGTGTAGTAAAAATTGAGTAAATCGCGTTTTGCTAAGTCTTCTATGTCTTATCCAGTAGTTCTTGATAACTCAAGGTCACTTGGATCGAGCTCGGGAAATGTTAACCAATAGCGGTGGGCGGTGGGTTTCTTGCGTATGAGAGGCTGAATCCTTCATTTGGAGGCGCCCGTATGAACTTCAGCTCCAGGTAACCGCAATCATGCATCGTAGCCAACAACACCAACAAGCATCCTCGGACATATACGAAATAAATAAATGCCAAGAAAGTGGCTCAGGAAAACTGAACGTCCTTGTGATCAATGGGGCTGAGTAGCAGGGCGTGACCCCTAGGCTCTGCTATCTGAACGAGGCCATGTCAATGTATTCGCGTCTGTGTTTTTATCATGCCGTGTCATACAACTTAGCGTTACTTTTAAGATGAAATCCAAATTTGCACAGTACTAGAACAGGCACGAGCCGCCAGCCCAAGTGGACATGGCGGCGCTTTCAGCTTTGCGCCTGGTCTCGAGTAGAAGGAGAAATGGAAGATATAAATTGACTAGCATTTGATGAGTGACCTGCTTCGGGATTTTCTTTGCTTGAAATCCCCCCATCGCTCTCCCCTTCGTATATTTCGAGGTAGCTCTCTCGTAGTTCAGGCAAAATTCCTTGGATTACCCTCAACTTGTCAAGATGATTGGCACTCTCTTCTTTGCCGCCTCTCTTCTGGTTCTTGCTTCCTTCGCAAGCGCAACAGAGATACCACCAGGAGCATCTTGTCTTGGTGACCCAGTTGCCGTTTCCCGCAGCCCCAATATCACGGACCTCTTCGTTGTCGGCGGGGATGGCTACGTCTACACGGCATCGATGATGCCCGGCGACAAGACCTACGGCGGCTGGTGGAATATCCCCGGATTCCAAGCCAAGCCATGCGCGCCTATCACCGCCGTCTCGCGTTCCCGCGACCACCTCGATATCTTCGCGGTCGGCACAAACAGCCATATCTACACGGCAGCCTGGGAGCCCGACTTCGGCGGCTGGAGGGGCTGGTGGCAAGTTAGCGGCTTCCAGGCGCACGACAACTCCGCCGTCGTCACTGCCGTCAGCCGCGACACGGACAAGCTGGACATATTCTCTGTCGGGACGGACTCGAACGTCTTCACCACGGGCTGGCAGGCCGAGTCCGGGTGGGCGTCGTGGCAGAAGATCGGATCGCTGCAGACGTCCGGCCACACCGAAGTGTCCGTGGTGTCGCGCTCGCCGGGCCTGATTGACATCTTTGCACCCGACCAGAACGGCAACGTCTACACGGCCGCCTGGACGGGGTCAAGCTGGGCAGGCTGGTGGGCCGTCGCGGGCGGCAAGACCGGCCCGTCTTCCAGCGTGGCCGCCGTTTCGCGCTCGGCAAACAAGCTGGATGTCTTCGTCGTCGGCACGGACGGCCGAGTCTGGACCGCGGCGTGGCAGCCTGGTTTCAATGGCTTCCAGGGCTGGTGGAGCATCGGCAGTGCTACGTTCCCGGTCAGCGCTCCCATTACCGCGATCTCGAGAGCGCAGGATGTCTTGACAATCTTCATCATGGGCGCTGATAACAGGGTTTATACCGCAAGTTGGACGGCTCAGACTGGGTGGGTGAACTGGCAGCCCGTTGCGGGATACCACCGCCTTACGCAGGGACAGGTTGGAGCTGTTAGCATGAACAACGATAGACTTGACATCTTTGCAAAGACGGGAGACTCTGCGATCAACAGTGGCGGCTCGTGGCAGACACTCTGGCAGATTGAGACTTGGGTACAGAAGTCAGAGTCTGCAAAGTGGTGCGATATGTTTAGTGTTATGACGGTTGAGCAGGGTGGTTGCTTGTGGTATTAAATATATCTGTGTGACTGGATACTAGTAGGACTTACTGGTAAAACTTGTGCTAGGAGGTTCTTTGTATTAGTAGGGATTGAGGTGGGCGGGTAGTGTGGCAAAGTACTCGATTGGAAGGCCAGTTGGAGGAGTTCAGGGGACTGGAGTTTGGGGGGTCTCTGTGCACTCAATATAGGTAATGCCCGCCGTGTCATTCTTGCTCTGAGTTAGCTATAATTGTTGTGCTCATGTTTGCTTGAGGTTGATGCCAGGGGCATTTCTCGTCTAGCCGCTAATCAGATTAAATTAGACTGCATCGCCATTATCTCTTTAATCGGGCCTTTGAGCCACCTTCGGACGTTCTATTATAGTTCAGACACACTTAGAAGAGACGCTCCAGGGGGTCTTCAATTTGATAATAGTATTCATCGCCCTCTTTGTGGTTATGTATAGGGTATATTGGGGCTTGTCTAAGACACTTATAGAACGCTCTAATTGCGTGACAACGACTAGCCGAATCGCGCATCTCGCATAGACAGACGACGTCATGATGTCGTCCCCTCCTCTATTTTAGAAATATAAAGACAAGAATCGCTTGAGTGTAGACTTGGAATGACATAAACATCGGGGAAGAAATGCGTGATCTAGTACGTATATTACTTTTAGCGTCGCTTTGGGGCTCATCTTACGGCCTCAATGACCAACAACCAATCACAGCTCTTCGCGGCCAACCGCTCATTGGCTTTGGGACATGGAATTTGAAGATATCTCCGTCTAATACCTCTGACGCTGTATCTCTCGCAATCCAGGTCGGGTATCGTCAGATAGACTGCGCTGCAGCATATAGTAATGAGAAGGATGTTGGAAAGGGGATTGCTCATGGTCTGACAAAGGCGAACCTTCGCCGCGACGAGATATGGGTTACATCCAAATTGTGGAACGATCAGTCAGTCAGATATTTCTATTCCTGATGCTTTGCTGACTAACTATCGTGTACAGTCATGCGCCGTGGAAGGTGGAGGAAGGACTCAATAAAACGCTTGATGACTTGGGTTTGGACTATCTAGACTTGTATCTGATGCACTGGCCTGTAGGTAATACACCAGGGACAAGCAAACTCCACTTTGATTATGTCGAGGTACATTCCTTTGATATCCAAAGTTTTGCCCGCAGCTGAGGTTAAACTTCAACAGACATGGCACGCTATGGAAACGTTGCTCGCAACTGGCCGAGTCCGCAACATCGGGGTATGCAATTTCTCGCCAGATCAGCTAAAACGGCTTATCAGGTTTTCTTCCGTTAAGCCTGCTGTTCACCAGATGGAGCTGCACCCATACCTCCAACAAGATAAATGGGTCAAGGCGCATCAGGTACATGGAATTGCGGTAACCGCTTACTCGCCCCTCGGGAACATGAACCCTATTTATTGGGGCGACGAAGATCCCCCACTTCTGCTCAAGAATAGCATTATTGTTGACATTGCTTCTAAGAGAAACTGCACTGCAGCGCAGGTAGTTCTTGCTTGGGGAATGAGTAGGGGTACCAGTGTTATTCCAAAGAGCTCACACGAAAGCAGGATTGTTGAAAATTTCGGTTCAAAGGAGTGTTTGCTCCAAGGCGACGACTTTATAAGAATCGAGGAGCTTGGGAAGAAGCATTTGACAAGGTTTAACAATCCAAGCTCTGGTTGGGGCGTGCATTTGTTCGAAGGCTTGGATGATTCATGAGTTGAAAGGTAGGATGCATTGTATGCCATTATATACCATATCAATCAATATCGCAGTGCACGATCAACTCTACGACTTTTTTCAGACATCCTTTCACTATAACCAGAAAATTGAATCTATTTAGCCCATTAACCTCCATCAACGTGCGAGTGCCCTCCATTATGCTTACCATTACGCTCATACATCATCATTTTCAACTCAATCACCAGGCACATAATCGGGTCTAAGGCACCGATCTTATGTTTGAACCGGCTGACCTGCTTAGTAGCCAATACTGTTTTATCGGATAATGTCGTGGTTTTCCGATCAGTTCCATTAAGCGCCAATGCCGGATTTTGAGTGCTAATCTAAGAGGCATTGTCGGTGCTTTGCGCGGCAGGGGAAGTTGGGGTGGTGAGGGAACTGCTTGGTGCCAATCCATTGAGATCATTTTCGAGTTTTTCTACTTGCTCCATAAAGAATGTGTTTCCAGATACATCCTCCATGATATTAGTTAAATGTTAGGGGAGAACAAGCACGAGAATACGATTGGTGCATAAAGACGTTATCATAAATCCAGCAGTGAAGCTGCTTGGCGAGGGACGAAGGAATAATCTGAGTCTTGATTAGGGAAGCGCATGAAGGCGGTATATGAGAGGCCTACGAGTGACACCTAAGTTAAGGCAGGTTCTGGGATACTGAAACTGATCGAGGTAGAGAAAATTTGTTGGACATCCTGAGAAAGTTCAATTACTCAAAGCCAATAATGAAAACGCTTCCCATCTAACTTCTGTCAAATCTTCACTCATGTCCAATTTGCGACCATGGGCCGTTCTGTCTCCAGAAGAAGAGTTTTGAGATGCGTAGCCTGAGTTCTATAATATAATGCACGCTTCGTATAAACGGTTTAGAGTCAAATATAATTCAGAACAACAAATCAATTAGTGCCTCACGTTTAAAATTGTCATTTTTGCACTGGGCTGTGCCATATGCCGGTTGAACATCGACTTAATACAACCATCTATTTATATACTTAGGAGAACTACACGGGCTCGAAACGCAAAATACGATGAGTAATCCCTCGCACTTGCAACTTTACTAGAGATACGCTGAACATTACTAGCATGCCTTCGGATATTTTTCTCCAACTCTAACGTTCCGTTTTGACATAGTCATAGTGTTCTCAAACAACAATTTCACATCTTCGACGCTATCACCCGCCGCATCCTTCTCCTCTGCAACCTTTACCTTAATCATCTTCGCGAAAGTCACACGTAAGTCTATGCCAGCGGACGTACAAGAAAGGTCTTCTTGGGCTGGAGGTGAATTCTGTGCTAGCACGAGCATCTCCACAAGAGAGTGCCACGCCTTCAAAGACTTACCAGTTTTAAGAATAGTGAAACTATGCACTATTGCGATTGATAAGTGCAAAAGGATAATATTAAGGGCGAAAAAGCTTGGCCCACCACTAAGCTTGTATGCATATCCCTCAATTTGCGTCATCATACGTAGCTTGGTTGTGTTGATGCTGTTTGGTGGGAGGGGAATCGACACGGCCGGACTGCCGAGGCTGAATTTTTTGCTCGATATATAGCCAAGGAGACTCATAAAGCTTGAAGTGTTTAGCTGCAAATGGCTGCCGACCCGTGAAATGCCATCCGCGGTTAGAGAAGAAATAACGTGCTCGATGAATGGAACGAAGACATCCGATGCGTTAGAGAAATAACTGTCCAGCTGACCAATATTAACGAGATTTGGGAGGCTTGTCTCTAGAATAATGTCTAGAGTTGAAGTGTTTCCATCAGAAATATTTGGGGTAAGAGCGTCGGCCCACTTTTGAGAAATTCCGATGCGTCTCCAACCCCCGCTGTGTGTAGGGAGAAAGAGGCGTTCTGCACCAAAGCTACAGTTCCCCGTCAAAAGTGTCTGTGCCCCCCCACCAAAAATTCTCAACGATCCTCCCCCCTACCTTTACACCCTACTCTACAACCATGCCACGTCATGCATTAGCTCCAATAAGCGGTAATATTTCTTATAGAAAGAAGTTAACTCTATATAAAAGAGAAGTAGTTATTAGCTTTACTACTACTAGAGCTATATTTCTTTAAGTTATAACTATATTAAATTTCTTTAAATTTATTATATAAGATACCTTATATTAGGTAAAACCTAAGTATATAGTTATATAGTGTCACGGGACACCTTTATAACACCTTAT
>KV748953.1:0-24444 GCA_001692915.1 Glonium stellatum | reverse complement strand
AGCTTGGCTTGCTTGCTTATTACCAACTCTGGAGGTAGGGGCAGGAAGGTGCAGAGTCACGAGCACGAGCAGAGGCACGAGCAAGATCAGAGGCACGAGTAAGAGTAGAGGCACGAGCAGAGGTAGATTTAAAGTGTTAAGGTGGGTATAATAATAAAGGTAAGTTAAACTTTAGTGGCTTAAGGTATAATACGCGCGTATAATATATAAAATCTACTAAACATATATATAAAATCTACGTAAAATGCGATAAAGTCTTAAAATAAGACACCCTAAATCACCCTAAAATATTTCCCCCAAAATAACAATAAAACCAGGGCGAATATGCACCAAAACCGACCCCTAAAATGCATCAAAATCTAGGTGTAAAATGACCAATCGTGCGCCCGTAGGGAACTGCTCTAAATTTATGGGAAAGGAGGCGAAAGCGACCCTCTGTCCCACTTCGGTTAGAGTGATGTCATACTACGCACCAGTAGTTTTGACCAAAAAAGGTCCAGTTCGGCGAAGGCCCTATGGATGTCTGCGCCCGAAATCGTAGACGCATTGATAACCCCCGGGCGGGGTCCAAAAATTTGTCCCGGCCTGCGCAGCGACTGCTAAAATCTTCCTCTATGATGCGTACTTTCGGCTTGCAGGTAGCGGAAAGCCTCGGTCAGGGGCTAGTAGTACTAGTTTAGTATAATGCGCCATCGTTCTTGTCATTTTACCCTCTCCTTTCTCGACTCCCTACCATAACCACAACGACCACTACTATAACTAGATACTATTACACACATCCTATGCTTTAATTACACTCTTAGCTGAAGGGAAAAGGGAAGGGAAGAGGGAGAGGAAAGTGCATGTAGTCAAAGACTGGAAGGAAGTTCGTCGAAATGTGAGCTTGCAACACAACACTATAACCTTACCCGAAGAAGTCGTCATTGCAATATCGATGGCAGCAAGGTTCACGGTGGCGGCACTTACGGAAGCCCATCCGCGGACTCTCATTGCCCTAGAGCTCTAGATCCGACTATACGATAAAAAGTTTCTGAGATTATTCCGGGCCGAAATGTAGGCCAGGTGAGGGGCCTATGACGCTATACTAAAACACGACGAACAATTAAACCAGACTTTATGACTCTACAATGATTATGCGAATCTATGAAGATATGTCACGCCTAAAACTCCGTAAGCGCTTTACCAAACTAACTTAATATGTCTAAACAACTACAAGGGGAGATAACACGTGGTGCGAGCCAGCGCAAACTGCATACGCCAGTTCGCTAACTGGAGTGTGCCCGATTGCGGCCTTAAAGAAGTTTTACGACGGCTCTGGGTCTCTAAGATACAGCTCAAAAGCTTCAACAGCAAAGCTATTTCAGCAAGAACAGCAAGCTGACGGATGTCTGAAGATGAGTACGCCTCAAAACGCATTTGTCTCATCGTCTGCGCTAGCTTGCGAGGCTTATCAAGCGAAATCACCATCTTAAGCAAAAGCAGCGATAGTCAAGGGAGACAGTCAAATTAAGCAATTAGGATGACAGGGGGTTCCTCGAACGTACCAAGGAAAGGCCACGGGGATTTCCAGGCTTCGCCCAATCATGTCATGCGGCAGGCAAATTTCGGCCTCAGTCACATTCCGCACAAAACAAAGATAGGAGATAACGATGCGACTACCTAGAGACGGGAATTAACTGTATATTTGCGGGATATATCTAGCCTATAGAGTCCGTTATAAATCAATTTTGGGATCCAGGCTGCTCTGATACGACGTATAATATTTGGAAGTCGGTCGGTTCACTCGGTTAGTGGGAACATCCATTAAGTTAGTGCCTAGTGAGATGAATTGTTGTATTTAGGGTTGCTGCGAACCACATAAGCACGCTTAGTTCGTTTCAACAAGAATTCGAGCATTTCGCTATATCTCCGTTACGTAAAGAAGGACTCTATCAGATCCACCAATTCTTCGGTTAGTATTAGTTCTGCCTCAGGCCGAGTCTCACGTGCCACAGTTCAACGTCACGTAATAGTTGAAGCCACTTATAACGAGCGATTTATAAGCGATTAGATTGGAAATAGTAACGAGCCTCTACTTAGCGCTAGTCTAGAATCTTTAGGGTATCATAAGGTGAAAATCTAAAACGAGATCTGAAGCAAATGCAAGAAAAGATAAACAAGAATTGAAGTTAAAAGTGCAAACAAGAACACAAGTAAAGAGGGGATACAGGGGTTGAAAGACAGGCTAGGGAGGTCGTCAAATTGCTGTAGAGAAGGATAGCAAGGAAACAGTCAAGCAATCTGGCAATCTAATAGCAAATAGTATAAAGAAAACAAGAACAAAAGCGAAAGTCAACATACAATGAAACATCAACAAAACATTCGCAATCCAGAATAAGCGGCAAGAACAAAAAGGAAGGAGTGTATAGACGCTGAACAACAGAAAAATAAGAGTCACGAAAGGAATAGGAGAGAACTGAAGAGGAAACGCTGTTTCCGTACTATTGTAATGCGTCAAGGTGGCTGCGGTGCGTTTTGATTTCGCGGTCAGAAGCGTTGGGCGGTCATACAACGCACTGAGGGCACTTATAATGCTCACACACTGGACAGCGGTCAGGGCAAAGTGCGAAAAGATTTGGATTATCGCACTGGCAACATCCCCATACGTCATTCCCCGTATTACTAATAACGCTCGAATTGACGCCGTCAATGTGGCCAACGTGGTTGCTGCAGTGTTCGTGAACTGAGGATGCTGGAAGACTTGTGAAGGAGGGGCTGATAGATGGACCAGCAAATAAGCTGGTAGCTACTGGCAGGAAATTTGTTGAACAATCCCGGGCTGGATCCATACTGTGCGAATCGTCATGGCCTGTGCATCTGTCGCATCGTATATGGCTACAAATCGGACAAAATTTCTCCGTCAGCCCGCTGTTTGATCCGTCACATTGACAACATCTCCAAGCATCTGCTGGCGTGTCTGGCGGCATATTGAACGGGCTATTGGATGGTTGAGAGAGCAGTTGCGTGATAACAAATCTAAAGGGCGGATGATCTGGAAGAGCCTTCAAAGGCGGTTGAGAGAAACAAAAGCTGTCAGTTCGGGAACTGCTAAGATCGAATTGACAGAGTTGATAGAGAGGCTGGAGAATACGAGCAGCGACTGTTGGACTGTCGATATTGAGGTTGACGATCAGGAAATAGACGCTGAAAGCGATTTATTCAGTATCTCGATAATAACCTGGTGAAGGTTTTCAAATGAGAGTTGAAGAAGCTGAAGAAGTGTTTTGGCGGCCTGTCTGAGAGTGCATGTACCCGCCATGTTATATACAAGTAATTGAGGCTTTCTAGAAGCCTGAAACTCGCATGAAATGTGACTAAAGTGAGAGGAAGCTCTACTTCACAAGCCTCGTTGCGCGCTTGGGCGGGCGAGAGTGCCTTTCAGGCGCAATTGCGAATGCCTTGTAAGACATGAATATCGAACTGAAATTGGCCGGAACAGTAGACATGGCGCCCTGTTAAGGAGTGAAAAACTAGCTACGGACTAGACGCCTCACGATAGTCTTCGGCAAGCGCCGAACATACACAGCCCGTATCTGGAGGAGGGTTCTGAGAGGAGGAGTAGGGTTAAATTCTTTGAAGCTGGGCGGTGTGACGAGAGGGCATACTCGAAATCGAGCTGGATCGCCTGAATGTGTCGCAGCCGTTGACGTTGCGCAGGTGATCTACGTAACTTAATTTGAGAGCCTCACTTTAAAAACTTCCGCTCCTGGTGCAGTAAACGAGAGACTGACCAAAAAAGGAAAGGAGAGGCATAAGAATAACTGGCCGTCAAAACAACCTTTGTCCTCTGATAGTTTTCGCATGCTGTTCGTTTTGGACAAAGGAGTGATATTGAGAAAAAAGTGTCATAAAGGGCGTCGCTCAATCCCGCGATGCAGGGGAAACCAGGGCGTCGTGACTCCTCCATAAGCTAGCTCTGACGCTTTTGAATCTAAGGCTCTCGCGACTAGCAGACGCTCTCGCCGAAAAGTTGAATGAAAAGGCATGATACAACACAGCCACTGCGCGTTTCGAGCTTCTACGCCCAACGCCTATTCCCGGGGATTTTATCGTCGTGCTCCTACATAGCTGAAAACGTCACTGTTAAAATAACATCTTACTACATTGGTAGCTTGGCAGCGCAACCAGTTGCCCTTTGGTGAGCAGGCTGATTTTGGAGGACACTAGGCTTATGGAACTTGTGGAATGCCGCTCTAGGTAATCCTTTCCATGCTCTAGGTGGTCTTCTCCATTCTACTCCAATATTGCCTTCCGAGGCCGGAGCGCTGAAGTACGGCTACACGTGAGCTACTCGGCCGGTGTGCATATCAACGTGACGATAGCACGCCCGGCGGAGAGCGCTCTCAGCATCAATGAGGGCTGTGTTCGTGCGATCGTCTGAACGGTGTGTCGGGCAAGGAGTACCGGTTTCCTACCGGAGTTATGAAGATCTTCTAGGATCGCGGTAGTGAGAATCTCTCGGTGAGGGTGTCGGAACGTCAAATTGTTGAGGCGACGCCGCGGCGAGCCGAGCGCCGACACAGCCGCACCTAAATGAGCTGGTTCGGATCGTATTGCTTCATTAATGACTAGCCAACAATAAATTGGGCGGAAAAAGGGCGTCGTTGGGTCAAAAATATTTGCTATTACCACGGCAGAGTGAGCAAGAGGTAAACAGCGGTAAGATGTCATGACCTAGGACAAAATAGCAGCCAATATAGCACAGGCGGACCATAATCAGTTAATAAGGTGGCAGAAAACACTACTGTCCAAAGATACGTAGATAATGTTGTCATAGCGAGGTGTCTAATTAAAAAGCACCTAGCGCAAGACGCCCAAAAGTACAGGTAGCAAGCAACCAAATATGGAAAATGTAGGCTAGAACAGCCATCCAAGAAACGTCCGATACAACCATCCAGCTTTCTGATTCTTTTGGCTCATGGCCTTTTGCGCTAAAAATTCCATTTCTTCTCGGTCAATCTCAGCCTTTCCGCCATACATATCTGCCATTTGCGGCCTGATCTGCTTGGTGTTGTACCAATACTTGTATCCCAAAATCATGGTCAAATAGATTGGAATGCCGAGATAGCCCGTAATGAAATTCTTGTAGTCAAAGTTTCCGTAGTCTCCCTTCGTAAAGACGTTGAAATTCTTTGTCAGCGCGATTAGACAGCAAGAGAACAGGGCAGCGTAAGAGCCCCAGATTCCAAATGGTGCAGTGTACGGCATCACGTCGTCGGAAATCCCTTGGGCCTTGCGAGCCTTCACGAAGAAAATATGCGTTACTAGGATTGAGATCCAAGTGAGGAGGCCAAATATCGTCACCAGGTTCACGAAGTATCCGAAGACGACTTTGGAGCTACTGCTGACGTTCATGAAGGCGAGTAGGCAAAAAAGGGCCGAGAGACCAAGGGAAAAGATCGGAACGCCACGCGCGTCCGTACGGGCAAGAATGCGGGGTGCTTTTCCTTGCGAAGCCAAGCCGTAGATTGTACGGGATGCAATGTAAAGATCGGAATTTGCAGCGCTGAAAACGAACAATAGTATGCAGCCGTTGAGGATACCTGGGAGAGCTTTGATGCCCGCAAGAGATATGGCAACAACAAAGGGTGAGGCAGAGGCCTTGCTACCTTGCTTGTTGGCGAAGGCAAGCTCTGGAGAGTTGTATGGCACGATCATGCCTAGAAGAAACACGCTGAGCACGTAGAAGATCATTATTCGCCAGAACGTAAGCTTGATGGCGCGAGGAATAGTTTTGCGTGGATTTTGCGCTTCTCCGACGGTGACGCCTACGAGTTCCGTTCCTGATTGGATGTTACTAAGGCTTTTAACTAGGGGTTTTTCGCAGCCTCATTAACTCACCAAGATAGGCAAACACAGCAGTGATCATTGAGCTCCAGAATCCAAGGAATTTACCCGTAGATCCAGCTGTATTGAAGTTAGCAGCAGCAAAACAACATTTCCGGCCAGTAACGTACTATCTATGTAAGGCTTGAAAGCTCCAGGATTGTGGTAATATCGAAATCCTGTCCTGTCATGATTTGGACCACCTCCAAGCGCTAGAACTAGAGAAAGGAGAATCAGAGCGCAAATAACAATGACCTTCAAACTGCTTAGCCAGAACTCGAATTCGCCAAAAAATCGGACACCGAAGTAGTTGATAGCAATAATGACTACCAAGAAGACGGTAATAAATACGCCGGGATTTACGCGGTCAGGGGGGCACCAGTACTGTATAACCAGAGCTGCCGCTGTAAGCTGGTTTGGTGTAACAATGATATACTTGAACCAGTACGTCTATCACGGTCAGGTTAGCAAGATCGTTCCGCAGGCTCATTTTGTCTCTTTTCATTGCTCATTAAACGGGATCCTGAGGAACTTACATATCCAAGGGCAAACCCCAGAGCGGGATCCACAAATCTAGTAGCGTAGCCTGCAAAACCACTGCCCAGGGGCAACCAAGCTGCCATTTCGCCCAGGCCACACATAACAAGGTAGACTAGGAAGCCGACGAGGGCGTATGATATTAAAATTGAGGCCGGTCTGGAAGGCATCAGTGTCGCATAAACACCTTAAAAGAGGGGATTTACACACCCAGCTCGCGCGAGCGCTGACCCAGTTCCAATGATCAACCCAGTACCGATAGCACCACCGATGGCAATCATAGTAATGTGACGGGCTTTGAGACCACGATGTAACCTGGTGCTGGCAGCCTCGGGCGTTGAATGGAAGTCTCCAGACCGTTGATCCGCGGATGGATAATCCGCCTTGCCAATTTCTTCATTTCGCATTTGTGGGCTGCCTTCCGAAGAGCCAGAGCTTCTTCTGTTCCAGACCGCCATTTTTACAAAGCAATGTATCAGGCAAGAAGACTAGTAGTGTGTACGGAAGTATACGATACTGCTAAGGAGAGTAAAGGGCGTAAAGAGATTAGGGGAAGGTTAAATCTATCAGACTTCTTAAGGTGGGTATGCTTTGAGCCTGAAGCACGGAGACGCCGAGAATTCAAGGAAGGATACACCACTCTGGGGAAGCTGATGATCTAACCAGTAGGCTTACTGAATGTGAGGCGAGAGAAGAGCATGGAGTCGTAACACAAGGCTGCCAAGTGGTGGGACAGAATAATCGACGTCTCATGCCACATGGCTGCAGCGACTTTGTCGGGGCATCCACAGTCTTTTTAACTTCAATTACAGGCCCGATGGGAGCCCCAATAATGTACCGCGTTGCTCACCGTGAATGATCTGATCTTCTCCGAAGCATCCCTGTTCAGGCAAAAGGCGCCGCGACCTCATCACGATCCCTAAGACCTTGGCAAAGAACGGAACTGCGTTTGCTTACCTAGGAATTATCCTTGCATAGCGCGCTGCCGAGCACCGATACGCTCTTCAAGAGTGTCATTTTGCTTGGACAGCACGGGCCAAGAGGCTCCAAGACCGTCCGACGTGGCTCAATGTCCGGTCGGAAGATAAGACCTGCCAGGTTAATCATCGTGCTGGTGGGTAAGACAACGGCCGGACCGTCGTGGTTTAATGGTCTCTCGTGAAGTTGTATAGAGACGAAGGGAAAAGAATTCGTGACCGGTGGGTGCAAGCCACGAATTTCGCCCTTGGCAGACGTGGCGGGGTCGCCGAGGTGGAAGGCGTTGCACTAAGCCGTTTTTGTCGAGCCTCCGCATCAACGCGATAAGCAGGCAATACTCTACTCCCTTTCAGGGCACAGAACAAGGTTCAATAGTAGTAAGGCTGGAGATAATTTGTATGTCATACCTGAGCGTGAGACTGTCCTCGTGATCATATGCGGCTCTTTAGAAGTTGGCTACACACTCGCGAATGGGTGATTGGACGCGCGAGAACTTAGCATTGCCTTATCATCCTTGAACAATTGAAGCCTCCTCTAGCGTCCAACCCGCTAGCTTTTGGATCAGATCTTTGTCGTACTCGGGCTGCAAATCCTTCCCTTCCTCATCCAGACAGCCCAGATAATGAGTGATATCCCTCCCGTCAAACTCTCGCATCTCGAATCCGTTGCCCATAAACGCAAACCGATTTGAATCCCAGTATTCTATCTCAAAATCTTCATATCGAGGAGCTTCCATCATCTCTAAGAAATGGAGCCGGCTGCCAGGCCAGATCGCAGCCTGACCATCTGTCTTGCCTTGCTTGAACCAACTCCGACACGGGGAGGTCCACGCGGTGCGTTGGAGGAACAAGTCGGCGTGCTGGCGGAATTGCAAAGAAACATCCATCCGAGGACGGAATGACTTGATGTTCTCAACTTGCGCCTTTCTAATAACGCTGAACATGTACTTGGTCCACTGCTCTATGAGTGGCATGAAGCTGCCGTGTCCAAGTGGGCCGTACGGTCCACAGTAAGAAAAGTAATTGGGGAAAGTAGGAATACCAATGCTGAGGTAAGATGTTAAGCCATTCGCATCACTCCAAAGATCACGGATGTCCTTGCCGTTGGCGATGAAAGGGAATCGTGGGAGCCAGGACGTATTAAAACCCGTAGCGCAAATAATCACATCGACCTCGTGAGATTTGCCGTCTTGGTCAACGAATCCCGTGGGTGTTACGGAGGAGATAGGATCAGTGAAAACAATGGTGTTCGGCGCTACCAGAGCTTCGAGATAACCCGGGGCTGGGGTAGGACGACGACACCCAGGGTTAAAATTCCTAGGAATTATTTTTTCAATAAGCCGAGGGTCGTTGTTGAGCTTTCGGCTCATTTCCTTGAAGGAGAACTCTCGAGCCTGGGTTGCTTCTTCGCTGCCTTTGATTATGAATTTGAAGCGTTGATTCAACTCGTTCTCGATCTGTTTTCTGTATTCAAGATACTTTTTGGGATGCTCCTTAAGGTATTCCAGTTGCTCTTGGCTATCTGTGAAGATACTGTAAGCACAAAAGTACCTTATGCAGTAGATTCAGCATACACGCAAAATTTGCCCCATCCTTCCCCGCCCATGTTTGAGCAAAACCTGCCGTTATCCATATAGGGGAACGTATCCAGTGATACAATGTTTCAACTCTCTTCTGGATAGACGCTACTATTTGCACTCCGCTGCTTCCGGCTCCGATTACCGCGACTTTTTTCCCAGATAAATCGTAGCCCTCCTCATAGTTAGCGGAGTGCATCAACTTGCCTTTAAAGCTATGTAGACCAGATATATTTGTTGGCCATTTCCAGTCGTTCAATACCCCGCCAGCGTTGATAAAAAATTCAGCAGTGTCTTCAATCACTTCATCCGTCTCAAGGTTTCGTATTTGAATTCTCCATACACCTGCATTATTGTCCCATTCTACTCGTTCGATTTGATGACGTAGCCTAATATATTTGTCGATAAAGTTGTTCTCTTCTTCGATCGTCTTTAGGTACTGCCAAATTTCAGGGGCGTAAGAATAGTAGTGAAGCCAGAGTTTGATTTTCCACGAAAATTGATAGTTCACTGAAGGAATATCACAGGCACAACCTGGATACCTATTCGAAATAAATTTGTTAGTAAGCAAAAAGACGGCATCCTTGTGTGCTCTCCTACCTATTCTCGAGCCAAGTGCCACCAATATCCCTTGAAGCGGAGGCACAGTTAGCATGAGCTTCAAAATAGGGATTTTAGTACTATCAGACTCCGCTTACTACTTCTACTTATAGAGTTCCCATTTCGAAATGCTATTTGAGTGGTATTTGCTTAGGGGTTGTACTAGACAGACATACAAAGATAAGAACATGGTATTTGTACCGCGAGCTTACCGGTTCTTTTCATAGCATACTATGTCCACGTTTTCCATCTGCTCTTCGGCTTTTTTAAAGAAGTTTAACGACGAGGCGCCTGCGCCCATTAAAATCACTTTAACTCTCCGCTTGACACCCATTGGCTGTTCTCGAATTCTGTAACCATACTGATCCGTTTCTGGGGCGGGTTGGTCCCTAATATTAATACTGGCATCGACCTTACCACCAGGGTTTCCATAAACGCTTCCCGAATCTGCTCCTTCAATCATTTTGCACAACTGAGGGCAAGAGTAAAACACCTAAAAGCGCAGCGTCAGAAATTAACTAGCGAGCTGAAGCACAGGTGAGGTGGTCAGATGAAGCTCTTAATATTTGAGAATAGTGGGTACATATGGTAAGCTTGACTTATGTCAGAGCGGACTCGAAGTTAATATGTCAGCAATGGAAATGTCGACAACCTCGGAAACAATAATGTGAGGAGAGTATGTGGCCCGTGCGACTACCGAGCTAGGCACGGCTAGACTCCGTAAGACTACTGCCTCCACCCAACAGTCATAGTTTATGGATTTAAAGACTTCTATGAAAGTTGTTTGGCATATGTTCGTGAGCTAAATCCTAGTTGACTTCATGTTACCTCCTAAGCTAGGTGCAATTTAGACAGTTCCAGAGTCAAGTCGTCTATATAGGTTATAGCCCTCCGAAAACCCTTAAGCTTAACCTCTAAGGAACCAAAGCGCTCCTAAAGGATTCTTAAAGAGACTCCTCAATGAACATTGTTTTCCCTATGATAGGTATTTGCTGTTCTCGATAATAGATATGGGGTAAAAGCATAGGAATGACGAGCTCACGATTTACGCCTTAGCAGTCGGCGCTATAGCACTAATTCTATATCTGCAATGTCCATCCGGATGCAACATAACTAGCCATCGTAGAGCTGGCACGCTTATAGCTCCTAGCAAATTCTTTGTAGGCGTGCTTTTGCCTCAACTATGCATCTCAGCGGGGATCTCGCTCGGCTCTAGGCCACGCGCCGAAGAAAGTCCGCAGGGCGTGTGTCTAACTTTAGCCCGGCACGCTAGAGGCACTCTGCTCTAGAGGAGAAAAAGCCCGGAAATGCAAGTGTTCTCAGGAGTCCAATAGACGTAGGGCTGAGGCTAGGGGCATCCCGAGAACTTGACGACAGCGCTTGGGGAGGAGGGAGAAGCTGATGGCACGTGAACTGCAGGTCAGATTGGATTCGGACAGCCGTGGGGACTCGGATAGAGTCGCAGAAGCCATCTTGACACACGGGAAGGCGTGGTGATATGGGAAAGAGTCTGAAGTCCCGCTTGATCACCTTCGCTGAAACACAGCCCTCAGCGTGCTTGGCAAATCCCGTGATCAGCCATTCAGCGACGCATAGAGACACTCGGCGGAGCAACTGGGCCCAGCCGCAGATTCGTTGGCGTTGAACTGACCTGACCTACCTACCTCCATTTTCGTGCTTCCCTAAGACACCTGTCGACGATCCCTTCGCTCTGACGTACACCAGCTACACCAGCGATATCAGCTACTCATTCACCACTCCCTTCAACCCACCACAGCCCCCCGTTTGGCCTGTCCTGCGCCCGCTGCTGTTCGGCCACCCACGACTGCGACGACTCGCACCATCGCGAACCACAACCCGCCCAAGCATTGGCAGCTCCGGCAGCGCCAACCACCTATTGTGAACCAACGTCGAATGCGTCTTTCGTCTTGTCTGCCGCCGAAATTCGACAAAGCCTAGCACAAGGCAGATGTGGATATCGCAAAACGCGGGAAGAGGTCTTGCGCACCGAGTGCTGCATATTTCGACTTAAGTTTGCGCAGCCTCGTGAATGACCCGGCTCGCTCACTGTCTGGGACTCGAGCGCTAAGCAATAATCCGTATGAGCAGTGGTCATGGAGTACTATCAGAATGGGCAACGTTACTACAGCAGTAACGCTGCACAGTCGCAACAATCCTCGGGTCAGTATCAGAACCCTTACGATCGGAGAACGCCAAGCTTCGATAATGCAGACGATGCGACCATGGGGGCAAATGGCGGCGCGAACAACTATGGGTATCCGGTCATGGCAGCACCCGTGAGGCGCAACAGCGCCGCTCTGCGACAGAACGACGAGCTCTTCATAGGTGATACAACCTCGCCGACAAGTCCTCCCCTACCCAGCTCCCCTGGCTATGGATATCAATATCAGGCTCCGTCGCAGCCTGTACAGACACCGCCATATAATCCCCAGCAGTTTACTCCTCTAGTCTCTCAGCCTAACTCGCAAGCGTACGCGCCGCTGAATAGATCATATACGTCCGCATCGCATCAACCGTACAACCCGGCGCTTTACGCCGACAACAACATTGTTAGGCAGAACACCGTGAGCCATCCCTATGGTTTTTCTCCCACTACGCCATCTTCCGCATCTTATCCTACGCCCCCGCAGCCACCGTATTCTTCACCTCAATTAGCGCAGCAATCTCAATTTGGGCGAACATATTCGGTTCAGGATCATCGACAGCAGTCCCACCAGTCTGCTTATCCTCCAAGTGCAGTTTCTGCTCCTCTACCACCTGGCCGGTCAGCTTATATGCCTCCTGCGCCTCCGCCACTACCAGTGCCTCCCGGAAGCGCGTCCTCTCCTGCTGATGACTGGGGAAACATTCCTGCAAGATATCCATCCGCTGCTCAATCATATTCTCGTTATAACAATACGCCCGATTCTGATTTATCTAGGCAAAATACCCGGCCTTCTCCGCAATCTTATGACACCGATCACAGCTCTCGTCATAACTCACAAAACCGCATTGAAAGATATCCATCCTCATCTAGTCATCAATCATCAAATCAACTTCCTCCAACACCACCGGCACCTCCACATCGGTCGCCGCAGAGAACTGATACTGTCGGCCGTCGTCCTCTGCCCCCGCCTCCACAGGAGTCAGACAGCGATGACTATTTCAGTCACCCGAATGGGAATAATTATGTTAATCAGGACGAACTTTTTGACCAAATTGAAACCACTATTAATGCTGCAGGAAATAGTCCGGGTACTACTTCTCATAGTCCAAGCATACAAATCAACCAGCGTCCTGTTAACGGAAACGAATCTCAGTTATCTTACCATGCTCCATTAGATCGACATGGCTCTGGGCATCGGAATGGCGGTACCATCAATGGTCATCTATCGCCTTATCTGCCTCAGGAGAATTATAATACTAGTGATGAGAGCGACATCGAAGCAGCAGCAGGTTTGGCTGCTATGCAAATGGCGGAAGCGCAGGAGGAAGCTGACGAGGCTCGGAGGCGTAGCGGGGGCAGTGGGCTATTCAGCAGTTATACATCCCAGCAACCCGCTCAACAATATAGCACTCTGGAAGTCAACAATGAGCAACAAGCCAGTACCAGCGATAGTGACTATGTTCCTGTCGACATGGGCCTATATGGTGGAAGTTACGAGCCTCACTTTTCTTACGGTGGTGGACCCAACCAGTTGGCAGCTGGATCCAGTGGTTTAGAAAATCGTAGCCAACCGGTTTCATCTTCCGGCTCACAGCGAAGGTCCGAGGCCGCCAGCGATCCCGATGCGTACGATTATCCAACAGATTCGATACACCCTTTCCCTCCATTTTCGGCGAATGCAAGAGTGGATACTTTTGGCACAGGAGGACTTTCGGAACCCAGCGCCATCAGGCGACGGCTGAGCTATGACGAAGGTGACGAGGTTACCCTGACGGATACTCAAACTGCTGCAGCTGGGGAACCACCGGATATGTTCTATCACCCAGGGATGTCTGTACGCCGGCCTCTACCTCCACCACCTGCTAGCGACCAACGCGGGTACCAAGCGACCAACTCCTACAACTCGGATTGGAGATACCAACAATCATCTCGAATGTCGTACCCTTCAGCGCCGGAATCCATGCAAACTCCTGGTGGTACACTTGTGCCGCGGTCAACATCATTACTCAATCATAGCAACACGCCACAGGCAATTCCTTTGCCCAGGTCCAAGACAGACGCTGAACAGCATAGAGTTCGTCAACAAGCTGCCAGGTCAACACTTTATGGAATCGATAGCGATGGCAACACTCTGACTCCCGCAAGCTCTGATGCTGTGGCTTTGGATCTTCCTGCGCTTCCTGCAGGCAAGCGATTCAACCCGGCTAAACTCACAGCTAGCGATTTCAAGAAATGTGCAGAGCCTTGGGCGCTGAGCTCGATCATTGCGTGGCTCAAGAGCATGGCTGAGGGAGAAGCCGATCTCAAAGAGCATGCTATCAACGAGGGCTTAGTAGCACTTTTTACACACAAAGTTCCCACAATGAATGTAGCAGATGCAGAAACTCTTAGCAAGCGTGTTGTAGCAGAAATGTATAAGGCAGGCACTCTTGTTCATGAAGAGGAGTGGCTTAAATTCGGCTCTGAAACAATGACTGGTGTCATTTACCAGTTGACTGGGTCGGGCTGCTACGCGCCGCAGTTACACAATTACAACACACCGGGCAGGTGTTACGCTCATCACTGCCAGAGGACATTGAAGAAAATCGATCTCCAGTCGCAACCAGCGGCACCGCAGTCAGATGATTGGGCTACATTTTACCAGGTTAAGAAGGAAGATGTTGAAGGTGTGAATAAGAAAGAGGTTGAGCGCCAGAACATTCTCCATGAAATCGTTCAAGGAGAAGATAAATTCATGGAGAGCCTGGATGTCCTTCGTTTGCTCTATCGGGATAGGCTTCTTGCTGCTCAACCGGCAGTGATACCACCAAAGAAATTAAAGACTTTTATAGACGAAGTCTTTGGGAAAGTTGATCTTGTGAAAAAGGCGAATGAAGATCATCTCCTTCCGCAGATGAAGTACCGACAACAAGAGCAGGGTCCTTGGGTAGTTGGATTCAGTGACATATTCCGAGAATGGATCAGAAAAGCGAAACAGGCATACATTGATTACGCTGCTGCATTTCCTTATGCAACTTTCTTGGTCCGCCAAGAAGCGGATAAAAATATGCTTTTTCGTGCATTCCTGGACGAATCCCGGTCCCACAAGATGTCAAACAAACTGAGTTGGGACACTTATCTCAAAGCTCCCATCACAAGGCTACAACATTATGGTCTACTTCTAGGAACCGTGCTCAAGCGAACCACGCAGGATAATGAGGAGAAGAGAAATCTACAAATAGCCATGGAAGAGATTAAACAAGTCACTTTGGAGTGCGATAATCGGGTTGCCGAGATGGCCCGCAAGGTAGATCTAACGGATTTGCAAGCCAAACTAATTCTTCGGCCGGGAATGCAGCGAGTTGAGCTTAATCTAGACCATCTTGGACGAGAGCTTATTTTCAAGGGCGATTTGCAAAGGATGGGAGGCAATCGGTTCACCTGGCTGGAGACTCATGCATTGCTTTTTGATCATTATCTTGTTCTGGCTAAAACCGTCACTCAAAGGGACGCCGACGGTGGTACAAAATCTGAGAAATATGATGTTTCTAGACTTGTAAGTCTACGTAACCTACTCTTTAGACCAACGCTAATTTCCACACAGCCGATTCCAATGGATCTTCTAGTTCTTGAGAGTGAAGATGATGACCCAGTTGTCAAGTCTGCTGTAAAAGGTATTGCATCTGTTACGACGGTGACTGGTAAGGGTGGACCTCAAGACTCCCGGCTTGGACGAACAGCATCGAACCAGAGCCCTGTACCTGGGTCTCTAACCCATAGCAACACTTCTTCATCACTTGGATCCCTTGGTACAGTCTCCTCCGGCAAAACAATGGTCAACACAACTGTGCTAGACGCACCAAAAGACGAAAAGATCATGTATCCTTTCCGGATAAAGCACCTGGGCAAAGAGGTCTATACACTGTTTGCTCCGACTGCTCAAAACCGTGCAGATTGGTGCGATAAGCTTATAATAGCGAAGACAAAACACGCCGCGGCTCTCTTTGCTCAGAATGCCGAGCCGTTCCGTTTGCGTGTTATGGCGGATGCATCGTTTGCGTATGAAAGCGCGATCCCTTCGCAGAAGAGCATCACCATTAAGGGAACGCCGCTTGATCGAGCTATCGAAGATGTGGAGATACTCTTTTCAAATTCTGGTCGCCCTGTACCAATTTGCAGGGCAAGGGTTAACTGTGCAACTGCATTCCATCAGCCTTATGGGAAGCAAATGATTGCAATTGGTACGGATATCGGCGTCTATATTTCGGAAATGGATAACCCACGCGGTTGGTCAAAGGTAGGTTTTCCCAAGTAAATACATCGCACTCAAGTTGCTAACCAAAATTAAGGCCATCCAAATACCAAAAGTCACTCAAGTTGCTGTCCTGGAAGAGTTCAGTTTAATGTTATTAATATCGGACAAATCCCTAATAGCGTATCACCTTGACGCCGTCTGCCCCGTTGGTGGTGTGCCACCAACAAACGACTCGGCGAGGAGAGCTCCACAAAAACTGTCTGGTGCTCGAGATGTTGGTTTCTTCGCTACAGGCAAAATGAAAGATCGGACCCTTGTGTTTTACAAGAAGCGTGAGGGATTATCATCAACATTTAAGGTACGCTCTGCTCTACCCCCGTATTGTAAAAAAGACTAACATATGATTTGTTAGGTCCTAGAGCCCGTCTACCAGAAGTCAACGGAGAAGAAATCTCGTTTATGGAAGCAAGGGCGTACCGAGTTCTTCCGAGATTACGACGAGTTCTATATCCCGACTGAGTGCTACGGCATCAATCTCTTCCACAGCTCTCTTGCTGTATCCACTTCCAAAGGCTTCGAGGTCTTAACTCTAGATAAGAAGCAACCCTGGTCTGTCCCTGATCTCAAGCAACCCCATGTTGCGACTATCGCCAGCAGACTTGTGGGGCAAGATCCGCTAGGCATGTTCCGCCTTTCTGATCAGGAGTTCTTGCTTTGCTACGAGGAATGCGCGGTGTATGTCAACAAGCATGGCGACATAAGTCGCAGCGTGATTATGGAGTTTGTGGGCAAAGCAAAGAGCGCGGCTTTGTACGGCCCGTACGTCTTGCTCTTTGATCCGGATTTTGTCGAGATTCGAAACGCGCAGAACGGACGTCTAAGGCAGGTTATCGCGGGCAGAGATGTCAAATGCCTTGATGACGGTCTTAGCGGGGGAAGCGCTGGACAGAGAACGGTGAAACTCAGCTTACAGCATCCAGAGCAAGAGCGTTGCCAGATTGTTGTGGAGCTGTTGCTTAATGAAGGCCAGAAGGAGTGAAGGATTGATTAATTCAATGTGATCTAGGCTGGTTGGTTCGAACGGGTATGGAAAGCGGGAGTGTGAAAGGGTGATCTGTTTTTGGGTGGGATATCTCCTGTTGGTTTGACGATACCTACGTTTCTCTCTCATAACTTCTTTTTGATTATTGCTATTCTCACCGCTTCATGTTGATGCACTTCGGATGCCACGGGGGGAGGGAGTCCAATGATTCTTGACTATGCATTAGCATGACTTTCTTTTCTCTTGTTCTACAGACCATTTTCGGCTTTGTGTCATGACGATGCGGCGTTTGGTTCCTTGGGAATGCTATAATTAGGGTGGTCGACTGACGCCCTTCATCGCACCGATTACATATGCTGTATAGTTGGGATGCTCCTGGGGAGTCTCACCGCGTACCTATCTATCCAAGTCGGCTCTAGGCCACAAGCAAACAGCATAAGCTATGCATATAGCCCTCGCCTAAAAACTATCAATAGCTTCTAATAATGTTCGTGTAAACATCAAACCACTCGCCATCCCAACCCCAAACTTCCCTCGGTTCCCGAAGAGCATCGTATTCGTACGAAGCAAGACCAAATAAACAGTGCGCACCCGCCTCAGGCATCCTAATGCGTCTGTCAGCGCAGCAGCCGATGCCATCCCTGCACCGTCCCCAGTCCCACCTCCGCAATCCCAAGAAAAAAATCTCCCCCCAGACAAGCTAGCCCAAAGGCAACTAGTGAAGTATCAACATCACCTGCTCATACCGGCAATGTCAAGTGGGCCAGATGCAACGGCCGGGCTGTCTTATCAAACGCACCAGCCCGACCTCCGTGCGCAAACAGGTCAAGTGCTGCGGAGCATCGAACCCACATAGAGGGCTTGGTGTTGCAGGCGCAGCACCGGCAAGCCGAGCGGCACGATCGACGGCGCTGCCCAGTCCAGCATGCCGAAGCCAAAGTGGGCTGGCGGTTGCGTGCACGGGTCGAAGATCCCTGACGTGAGCCGAGCAAAGTGGCGGCGCGCTCGACGCCAGGCTTGTTCCCCGCATCGCAGCCATCAATGCCATGGCGCGCCAAGGGGGCGAGCCACCTGCTGCATGGGGACTGAGGATGCTGTCAATGGCGAAGGTTGCCGTTATCGCGTTACCAGGATTTTGGGTACTTAATAGTGACAGGGTTCGCGGGTTTTAAAGGGTTCGATCTTAGCCCCTAAATGCACGTCCTAGCTCGCACGTTGGACGATCTGTTTCCTTCTATATTCTACTTCTGCCATCTATAGAATTTACCTTCCTATCCATTTCTTCTTTTCTCTCCCTCCCTGAGCAAATCTCTAGCGTCCCACTGCTCAAGGAGTGGACTATCTGGTCAAGATGGAAAAGGCAGAAGTGCTAAAGCAAGATCCCGACTCCCCCACCGGTTCTCTCAATAAACCATTAGCAGCCCGCCATGAGCATACTCACAGCCACTCGAAACTCACTAAGGCCGAAGAAATTGCCCAAATCGACGCCCTAGCCGCTGCAGAGGGTGTCACATTGGCCTCCTTCAAGCACCTCGATGAAAAGAAAATCCTACGTAAGATGGACTTGCGGCTCATCCCCATGCTCGCGTTACTCTACCTGCTGTCTTTCCTTGACAGAGGCAACATTGGTAACGCGAAGATTGAAGGATTGACTGAGGATCTGCATATGACAGGCCCGCAGTACAATTGGTGTCTTACAGTGTTTTTCTTCACCTATTCGGCGTTTGAAGTTCCGAGTAATTTGCTACTGAAGAAGCTGCGGCCAAGCATCTGGCTTCCAACAATAATGGTTTGTTGGGGAACAGTAATGACTCTTATGGGAATCGTGCAGAGCTACCATGGGCTACTGATAGCGCGAATATTCCTTGGAGTGACAGAAGCTGGGTAAGTAGGGCTTCTTCATATTAGGACCGGAACGGTTCTTAGCGGTTGGAAATCGTCTTTCTAATGTGTATGTAGTCTTTTCCCTGGTGTGGCCTACTACATTACAATGTGGTACTGCCGTCATGAGGCTCAATTGCGACAGGCACTCTTCTTCAGCGCCGCTAGCATTGCGGGTGCCTTCTCCGGCCTCCTTGCCTACGGAATTGCACACATGGACGGCGTTGGCGGCCTTGCAGGTTGGCGTTGGATCTTCATCCTTGAAGGTATCTTAACTGTGCTTGTGGCTATATTAGCCTACTTCATCCTATTTGACTTTCCAGAGACGGCCAGTTTTTTAACGCCCGAGGAGCGTGCATTCGTTGTGTACCGGCTGAAGTATCAGGGTCAGGTTCAGGGTCATACAGCCCCACAGGTGGCGCAGGACGACCAGTTCCGTTGGAAGTACGTGAAAAGCGCCTTCATGGACTGGCAAATCTGGGTAAACATCTGGGTTTATTGGGGCATTGTTTGCCCGCTTTACGGAATCAGTCTTTTTCTTCCAACTATTATCAAGGCGCTAGGCTACCAAAGCTCTACAGCACAGCTCTTGACTGTCCCCATTTACATCACAGCTGCCGTCCTTGCCATTGGCGTGGCCTATCTTAGTGACCGGAAAGGCAAGCGGTCGCCTTTCATTCTAGTTTGTTTGTGCATCATGGCCGTTGGCTTCATTATGTGCATCTCTTCGCATAAACCTGGCGTCATCTACGCAGGCGTGTTCATCGCAGCTTGTGCGCTGTATCCTGCATTCCCTGGAAATATCACGTGGCTTAGCAATAACCTTGCAGGTAGCACGAAACGTGCTACAGGACAAGCCATCCAGATCGCGATAGGAAATCTTGCTGGTGGTAAGTACTTATTGGTCTATTAGTTCAAGCTTTTATCTCTACCCTCCCACAAGTTCTGGCGATTTACTGAAACATGCCCTCCAGCGATGGCCTCAAACTTCTACCGCTCAAAAGATGCGCCGCACTATATTCTTGGTCATGCCCTCGAGCTTAGTTTTATCGGTGTAGGCATCATCGCTCTCATTATTCTTGTCATCAACTATCGTCGTATCAACGCCAAGAGAGACCGACAAATGGCTGGGGGTATGCATAATGGATATACGCCAGAGGAGATGAGCGCACTTGGTGATCGTGCATTGACTTTCAGATATATCTTATAAACCTTGCTAGAGAATTTTTGGCGGGTATTTTGTTGTATCGATAGCGATATGTTCCGTAGCAACTTCGCATAAGCGAGAACCTGCTTTGGGCCCGTTAAAAGCCGAGCATTTTTTAGATTAGAAGAGAACAGTTGGCCGTCAACCCCAGTAAGGAGCCCTGCAGAGAGATAGTAGACTATCCAAGCACTTGTGCTAAGTTCATGTGCCGCGGAGCCGTAGAATGAAGCCGTAAAATACAGCATCTCCTTTGTCATGTACTTCTCGCTTTAAATTGAGAGGTCTTATGGTGTTCACCGATTTCAAAAGTCTTGTATCCCCGTCTCTCCGGTAAGCTCTCTCTCGCCGTCATCGAAGGCCCACGTCGGTTCTTCATCTTCGAAGTATGCCTCCTGTCGTTCCTGTTCTTCAAGATCATCCAGGTCTTCGTTCTCATCTACTTCCTTGTAATCGAAGTCCGTATCGTCACCTCGTATAAACCTCATTCCCATCTCATACTGCCACCATTCTACTCCCTGCTCTTTACTCAACGGCACCTCGTCTTTCTCTTCCGCCATAATCTCTCCGTTTGGTCCGCGCCGATACGTGAGCGTAGAGTTTGGGTTGGGATGGGCGAGGGCTTCCAGTTTGGCTTCGGAGCGCATAATATCAGCTTCAAGGATACCGGAATACCCTTTCGCACGACCTTCGGCTTCGCGTTCTGAGGGCGATTGAAAGCGTCGAATAAGACGATCATAGAGGAGAGGATCTGCTAGTTCAAGAGAGGGGTTAAAATACTCAGGGTGAGTGTCGAGATACCGCTTGCGCCTATTCTTAATTCGAATGCGCTTGGTTCGCTCGCTGTCTTCCTGCTGCTGATGAGAGCTAGGCGAGTCCTCGCATAGCTCCATAGCATCTGAGGATTTCGGCTGCTCCATATAGACTCGGACTGGGAAATATGGCATAGTGAGTGTAATTATGTGCGCCCCGTTGGGGGGAGAAGGCAAGTTGTAGATTGAAGTGAGGTATGAATGCAAGTGACGCCACATGCCAAGAATTTAGCGCCACTACCACTAATCCAAAAGGACGCCGGCCAGTGGCTTCCGCAAGCTCCAACACCAGAGTCTCCACGGTGTTTCAACAACGCTTCAAAACATTCAATGTAGGAGGTCTTCCATGAACTAATCTTTCTCTCTTCTTAATATACTCTTGCTCTTTACTACACACTTTCTTCAGTCTTATGATACGTCTTCACGGGGCGAAAAAGCCCGACTCATTGATTCGTTAGATAACTTAGGCCACGGCATCGGACCGGCGAAACGCGAGGCCTGAAAAGAGGAAATCTTCCATTTTAAAACAATCTTTCGATTTTCATACTCAACTAGCATTTTCTCTCTCCTGAATCTTTGTCATTTTATTATTTGCAGTATTGTAAGGGCGAAATCGAGTGTTGCTGAAGTAGGCCTTTATTAAGCCGCGCCAGAACCCCTGGACACCTGTCAGGTTGACGGTAGAACCCATACGACCGCCATGTCTTCAAGGCCAAAACCAACCCCACGAAAGCCAAAGGCCGCGAGAGAAGCCGAAAGAAATGCTCGTGCTATCCCGATGGCTACCTTGTTGAAAAACGTCGGTCGTGCTGCTGCGCTGCTAGTCCTAGCAGGAATATCATCGCCAGTCTCCCAACTCAACCTCTCCCCTGTTTATGGCTCAATACCAGCCTCTCTCTACCACCAGAGAGCGATCCTTTTTACAGGTGTGCTAGCGTGCATAGGTAAAGACGCTCTGAAACGCTACTTACCTAAAAACGTTAGAGAATATATTGCCGTTCTAGCATACTGGATACCTACAATCCAATGTCTTCTCTTCACGTACAGCCTCCAGATGGGGCCTGAATATGGACCTGTGGTAACCGAAGTTGTCACATACCTTCCCCTCCTATTCCTCTCCGTTTATTCTGCTGTCCAACTACTGGAATGCCTGGACCTTAGTCGTTATGGCCCGGTGGTTGCGGATATGGCGACCGCCCTAGGATCATATGTCACTTTATCTTCCACATCTAAGATTGCTACAGCTGCCTTGCCGCAATATATCGGCACCCATTCCACCTTCACCCGTGTAGGTCTTCAAATGAGCGTTGCTTCCGCTTTCGCAGCGTTATCACCCTCCCGCTTGATATTCCTTGCTGTTCCTGCAATACTACATACTATGCTAGCCAATCCACACTATGACTCTGATAAAGCAGCAGCGCTGTTAAACAGCACACTGCAGACGCAGAACTTCACGCTTCTAGAACGAAAAGAGTCTTTGACGGGCTACTTGTCTGTGCTAGAAGGCAAGGAGGCACATTTCAGGATCCTCCGATGCGACCACAGCTTGCTGGGCGGAGAGTGGCTTGTGACGCCTGAAAGGGCAGCTCAAGGCCAAACGCTCCGCGAACCAATCTTCTCGGTTTTCGCGATGTTGGAGGCAGTAAGGCTTGTAGAGCTCGAGGACCAGGAAACAAAGCCCGAGTCAGAGAAGAGCGCTTTGGTCATGTATGTCCTCAGCTTCATTTTTCATCTGTTTCCTCGGTCATCAATTTTTACTTTCCATATATCGTCTAGACACCATGTCGTCGTACACAATATTGCGTTGTTTCCATTTCATAATATCTCAAAAAAAATTTAATTTGACAAATCTAACACGCTGCCAGCGGCCTGGGCATCGGAACCGCTCCCAACTCCCTCATCGCCCACGGCATCAACACCACAATTGTCGAGCTAGACCCCGTCGTACATTACTTCGCGACCAAATACTTCAACCTCTCCCCGAACCACATCGCAGCCATCGACGACGCCGTCTTCTACGTCGACGAGAAAGCGCGCTCGCACCCCAACAGCTACGACTACATAATTCACGACGTCTTCACCGGCGGCGCTGAACCCGTGGCGCTCTTCACCATCGAGTTCTTCGAAGGCCTAAAGAGCCTGCTAACAGACAACGGCGTCGTAGCAATCGCACGTACCCCCCTTCCCTTCTCCCCTCTCCGCTCTCCCCCTATTTCCTAACCCGCCCAAACGCTACTCCACCCACTAACGCCCTTCCCCCCCTTACCAGAACTACGCCGGCGACCTGACTCTCCCCTCAACCCGCCTGGTCCTCGCCACCATCCACGCCGTCTTCCCCGCCTGCCGCCTCTTCCGCGACAACCCGCCACCAGCCTCCGGCTCCGAGCCCGACTTCATCAACATGGTCGTCTTCTGCACCAGGCAGCGGCCTGTCGCCGGCAGTATCAGCTTCCGCGCCCCGACCGAGCAGGACTTTAGAGGCAGTATCGCCCGCCGCAATTACTTGCTCCCGCGCCCGGAGCTGGAGATTAGGTTTGATGGCCGGAGGGAAGCTGGAGGGGAGGTGCTGAGGAGGGGGGAGACGGGGGTGTTGGAGGGGTTTCAGAGGGGGGGCGCGGTTAGTCATTGGAGGATTATGAGGACGGTGTTGCCGGGGAGGGTGTGGGAGTTGTGGTGAGTGCGGGTGGTGGGTGGGTGTGATGTGGCGCTGTGTGGTTGGGGGGTTGGCGAGGGGGAGTCGAGGTGTGGATGGTGATGCTTGTGTTGTGGTGCAGATAGGGCTTGGGGGCTTTGATGGTGCTACAATGGGTTTTTTATTGTGTGTAGTTGGCTATGTTGACACGAGAGCTGGTTTCTCCTTGGCGCCGGTCTAGATATTCGGTCTACAACCTGCAGTGCCATACATCTGTGAGAGCCTCCAGCCTTCTCTAACACGTCGTCTATAGCCTAAGTGCTGACGAACAGACATATTGACTTAGGCCAAGCAAACTCTCTTCTACTAGCCAGGGATCTCTTCATGATAGGACCGATAAACCAATCACCGGCGGTTTTGTGGAGGTGGTAAAATGTCTACTTGCCAAGGAAGAGTCTTGAAGACCAAAAGGCCGAGCCACTAGTGTCCCGTTAGACAGACGCCTCGTGGAAGCACAATTCCTTTAATAAGCCAGTCAAAGTCGAAAGAGTTTTACTCAAGAATATGAAGGCTAAGCATGCATAAAACCAGAATGCTAGTTTACTTCAAATCATATAACTGGACATAAAGTAATTCTTCGCATTGCGCGCGAAAGAGCTTCCAATCACAATAGTAGGGACTGTTACGTCATACCTGCTTAGTAAGAAGCTAGGCAACATCTGATATACCTTCCCTCTTCTATAACTACTCGAACACCTTCTTCTTACTTTTTGGCCCCCACCCCACGTTTTAAACCACAGAAAAATTTCACTATCACACTATTTTACAAGAGAGAGTACATGTAAAAATGCAGAAGAAATAGTACCCAGACTGCAGTCTTATATTAGAAGCTTTCTAGTGCAAGAAAATAGAGATT
>KV748952.1:0-13019 GCA_001692915.1 Glonium stellatum | reverse complement strand
GTTTTTATAAATTTAATATATCTAAATTTAATGTACATAGATACTACATTCTATAGTTAGATGTATTTATATAAGCACTAATATCTAAATCTAACGCACTAACGTTGGATTCACCGCCATGGGATAGCGCGGGCTTTAAGGCCCAACGCCCTACTATTACGCGCTGTGGTGGGGATAGTTCCGTGGCGGCGCTTAAATTTTCTTGGCATACGCAGCAAAGGATAATAGACGATGCCGGGCCATTAGCTTAGGCAACCGCATGTTCGGCGCGAAGGCCGTGCTCAATAGAAGGCCGCACTCTACGTACTGCAATTTTTTCTAAGTCCGTGCTCGATGGAAGGCCACCCTCCAGACTATGTCAGTGGCCCGCATTCGTCAGTGGCATGTATTCGCCAAACTCGCACGGCATGCGCGTCCACCTTCGAAAAGCCAACATGAGTTGCAAGATGGTTGCCGCGTGGGATGATCACCCACATTCGCTCTCAGCCCCAACAAGGGTTATGCTTGCTGCGCCGCGGTTTAGCCAGGTCTCTGCCTGTTACTCTCCCCAAGTCACTCCCTCCAACATCGTCCTTTGACTTTTTCAGCACACCTCCGCCAACCCTATCATCAATTAAATTGCAATTCATAGGTGTTTTCCTTATGTCCTTTTTATTTTCCTTGGATCTTTTCAAGTTCCCCTACTGACGACCAAGTAGTGAAGCCTTGTACACTTTCTCATGTCCATTTTCCTACGAATAGTTTCCTACGAAAGCAGATTTCCCATGTCTTTTTACCTGGGACAGTGGGTTTCCCAAGTTCGTAATAGGGATCATTGGGTACGGGCTGGGTCTGCGCCTTTGGTTCACCAGCTTATCTATGTGTGCTGGGCCACGCGGGCTAATTAAAGCTTGGCGAGGGCTGTCCGAGTATTTTGCTCCCCTGGCGGCTATCACAGGCAGACAACCCCGCCAAACAAAAACTGACCACTCACCGTCCAGATCAACATCCCACTCCGAACCACCTCTCAGAGGCCTGCGCCCATCGTCAATGCAAACAAACCCTACCACCGATGTGTCTGCCAGTCCTAAAGACGCAACAGCTCACACGCCGCCGCTCCGCCTTCGACTCCATCCTTGAGCAGATCGTAACAACCCCATCACTCCTCTAGGACCAGCGGTATACCTCCCGACAGAAGCCTAATCAAGATCTTTCCCCCTCGGCTTCGCCGGTCGCATCAACACCAGAGTACTCGCAGACTGTGGCCTTTGTAGGAAAGCAGCGAAGATGGACAGGAGGAACCCCAGCTCCTTCCAGCAGCTAGAGAAGTTGGGTGAAGGAACGTACGCAACGGTAATACCCCCCTGCGAGCTGTGCCGCTGTCTCTCTGAGGCTGACTAGCTTAGGTCTTCAAAGGACGAAACCGCCAGACGGGAGAGTTGGTTGCCCTCAAGGAGATCCCCCTAGACAGCGAGGAAGGCACGCCCTCAACGGCCATTGGGGAGATATCATTGATGAAAGAGCTCAAGCATGAGAACATCGTCTTCCTATACGATGTCATCCACACTGAGAACAAACTGATGCTGGTATTCGAATACATGGACAAAGATCTCAAGAAGTACATGGACGCGCGAGGCGACCGTCGTCAGTTAGACCCGCCCACCATCAAGTCCTTCATGTACCAGATGCTTCGCGGAATCGCATTCTGCCACGAGAACCGTGTGCTCCACCGAGATCTGAAGCCCCAGAATCTCCTCATTAACAACAAGGGTCAGCTGAAGCTGGGTGACTTCGGTCTGGCCAGAGCCTTTGGCATTCCTGTTAACACCTTCTCTAACGAAGTCGTCACCTTGTGGTACCGCGCCCTAGACGTCCTCCTGGGAAGCAGAACCTACAACACCAGCATAGACATCTGGTCCGCCGGATGTACATATTATGGGTGAGATGTATACAGGTAGCCCGCTGTTCGCAGGAACCACGAATGAGGACCAGCTTCAGAAGATCTTCCGTCTGATGGGAACCCCTTCGGAGCGGACGTGGCCGGGTATCTCGCAGCTACCTGAATACAAGCCAAACTTCCAGGTGTATGCTACGCAAGACCTGAGGCACATCTTTCCTCAGGTGGACACCATGGGCCTGCACCTGCTGAACAGTATGCTCCAACTGCGACCGGACATGCGGATATCAGCGAAGGGTGCTCTTCAGCACCCTTGGTTCGCCGAGTACCAGCAACAAAGGCAGTCGCAGGTACCCCAGCTGAGTGGGCAGACGGGCTTCCAAGTGCCAGCCGGTGTATATTGATCAATTCAAAAGGCGTTACGGTGTGTTTGGCGAAAGGCGAGATGGCTCGCTACTGCTATATAGGAATGGGATTGAAAACCCACGCTTCATGCTCCGAATTAACCGCATTGAAACGCTGGACGCGGATCGAGCTCTCGATTTAAGGTGGCTTCTTGAGATTACATTTTGCGGCCGTAATCCCAAGAGGTCCTTTCCCTCTGGCCGCAGGAGCTCGTACGCTCGTGTGGCTGGTAGGAGTCCCTTGAGAGAAGTGGAGGAAGAGACTGGGCGTGCATTCATCAGAAATTGCCACATCGAACGATGGCCGATCCGTACACGTTAGTCGACTGCTATTGACGCACAAATATCCAAGCATTTGCTGTGCCGCATCATGATGGCTCGCTGGGCGCTTAGTGTCGAATCCTGACGGTTCACTTCTCAGTAGCGGCGTGCACGGACCAGAACGTCGCTCTCACAAGGCTTTGTCAACTGGTTGCGATAAGCGCCCAGTAATCTGAAAAAGGAAGTACAGATTAACATAGAATGAACAACGGTCAGATGCGCTTTCATGCTGCCCCCTTGTACTTCGGCACCCGCTCCTCCCCAGTGGAAGCAGCCGCTCGGCTACTCTTGAACACTCCAAACCCCTCCCCGATGTTCTGCACTCCCATGGGTGTGGTGCATGTCTAGGGGGAGACATGCTTGGTTGTAACGTGCTTTCCGTTGTCATCCTGATAGACAGTGGTGTAGTGGGGATAAGAATCTTTCTTGCTCGGATGCTCGGTTTCACTAAGTTGTAGGTCAATGTTCCGTGTCTGTCTATAGGTACACAAACGAGTAACCCACGTCATGATGGCTGTCGTGGCACCATCGGGCACATCGGCCTTTTCCATGGCTTTGGCGAATTTCTCTTGCACGTCCGTTGCGAGATGATAACGCTTCCAAGAATCGGTCTCTGTCGCATATTTGAGAGTGATGGACCGACCACCGTTCATAATCGTCTTGATTGTGGAACTGCTGATCACCTTATTGGCCATCTTGGATGCTGTATATAACGTGGATTGAGGGCTGGGTTAAGAGTGAATAATGGTCGATGATTCGTTGGTATGGTTCGAACTTGGTTTATAGAAGCCATTGTCTGAGCAAAGAATGGCTTTAAATACATATGAAGGACACCTAGGATGCAAGAGATGATAAGAACTAGTGGGAGGTGAGCAGAATTGGTGAGCAGAATTGGTGAGCAGAATTGGCGAGCAGAATTGGCGAGCAGAATTGGTGATGAGAACTGGCGATGAGAACTGGCGATGAGAATTGGTGAGGAATGAGGAGTGGCGCAGACCGCCTTCGATGATGTCGCTGATGGACATTGCGTGCGTGCGCTATTTCTGCACAAGCGGGGTTGCCACCGATTGGGTCGCGCTTGCAGTGATTCCCAGGGGCTGGCTGGCGCCTAAACCCGTCTCCAGGGCTCCTGCTTATCGTCGCTGTCACTCGCAGTCGCAGCTGCTCGTAGTTACTGTTCCAATCGTGGTCGCAATCGCTTCAATTTGACTGTCTAGTTTAGGGTGTATTTGAGAGGAATTGTCTGGGAGAATTCCTGGAAGCATTTTGTTGCGGCGCCGTTGATTCTACCCCTGAAATTATTGACTGCCCGCCGAGTTGGGAGGACAAATGGCCAACAATCGCAAAGTCTACTAAGAAGCCGCTACAAGAAGACATTATTATACACCAGGCTCTGGCTAATAAATAGTACTTTGCCACAGGCCCAACAGTGTCAGTTGGGGGTAACTCTTGCGTGCACAAAAGGGGGGAGACATCGGCCCAAGTAATGATTTTTTTTTAAGCACGCACCGCTGCGGGCCGCCAGCCAAGGCTCTTTGTCAAAACACGTGGTGCCGGTTAGAATTAAAGCCGAAGACCGGCTGACGTAACGGAATGGCGCCTGAGTGCTGAGGTAGCCAGACTCGAATGACCGAACATCAGCGCTGACACGGAGGCCACCCCGATAATGTTGCGCAAAACATATAAGACGAACTGACCATCTCCTCCTACCTTTGACCATTTTTTGCATCGTGCTTTTCCAGTCGACCCGTTTCTTCTTTGATGTCTCTCAATCGCCTTTTCGGCCACACACCTCTCAGTTGGCTTGCGTACCGTACAAGCGTCAGAATGGCATCCACTATAGTGGGCGAATCCGGTCGCGTGTATGTTCAAGGCGAGGTTCTCCAGCGTCATCGCGAGGACCATAAGCTCAGCCTCTTCAAAGCCGAGTACGTCTCAAACCCCATGCCCTCATCACAGCTTAGCTATATCTCTGACCCATCTCACTTAGGTCCAGGAATGAGTCTTTTGTCTTTAAGCGCGTGCCTAGGCCGTTCTACGATTTGTCCCTACGCCTCGTCACCGAGTTTGCAGGCTCCCATCGGCTTCGAATGCACATTGATTGCAACCAAGACGAAGGCATTCTAGTCTATCCCTTTTTTAGAGGCACCCTACTTGCCTTGATTCAGGAAGACCCCGATTTTCCTCCGGTAGAACGAAAGAAAATCCTGCGACGTGTAGGAGAGGCAATACAAGAACTTCATAGCAAAGACTGGATCCACATCGGTACACTCTCCGTAAACCGGAAATTGTTGCTTAAGACCTTTAACTAATTAATTTATCTTGGTAGATGTTAAACCTGATAACATTTTGGTCAATTGGACTTGCGATAATGAGGGTAACAAATTAGTCACCGATGTGGCCCTGGGTGATTTTGATATCGCCTTTAAGTCGAAAGGTGGAGAGTCACGTCAGACACCTTATGCAATAGGGAATGCCATGTGGCGAAGCCCAGAAGGACAGACTGGAAGGGGTGTGACAAAGGCGTCAGACATGTTCTCGTTTGGACTAGTGGTAAGTGAGCCATGTTCAAGTTCAAGAATTTACGCTAAGATCTATTTACAGTGCATATATGCTCTTGGGGGTGGGGAGTTCCTGCTCTTAAACGATTATCAGGAGCTAGTAAAGAGTGGTATAACGCCGGAACAAGAGATACTGATTCGACACTTTTCCTATTTTGGGCCAGTTGCCGAAGGGCTCCTTAAGCAAGTGAACAGTGAGGATTGGTGTAACGCTGTGAAGGGAGCGTCAGATATAGCTGAGGAGGCAGTGAAGGAACAGCCTGAACTAAGATTTGAGCGGTGGGGGAAGGAGCTTGGTCCCGAGGCACAGAACATGATATCTGGAATGGTAAATCCTGACCCGACGGCTAGAACAACGATAGACCAAGTCTTAACGCATCGATGGTGGCAGGAGGCTACTTAAATAGCTATTGGAGGTGGTTGCAAGGGGGGGAGCGATAAGAAACCGAGAACCTATACCCCAAATCGGTATCAGTGAACCAGTCGCTATCCATCATAAGCTTGCTGTTGCGTCCGAGGTTGAAATCAGTTTCGTGAGTCATCCACCATCCGTTGTCGAATCTGTTGTCGACTTCTGTCGGGTCGTAGTCGCCTCCCAAGGGTGGAACAACCGACCAATTGGTTTCAAAAGCGGAGAGGATGTCGCGGATATCTCCAACTGCTGGCGCAGTCGAAGCGATGGCCGAATCACTGCTGGGCAGGAGATTTGCAGTAGGATTGGTGTGCGCCGCCTGCCCTGCATTGCTATTTAAAGTTCCCGAGATGTGAAAGACGGTTGATGTCTGTTAGAGACTGTTAAAAGTTAGTTAAGCTAAAAATCAGCTTATTAGAACATACAGACCAGCATCGTTTGTAACTTCCTCACTACCGGGGCCCGATATTGGCCTCGCGGATGGCATCGATGTTTCCTTGCTCCAGCTGGCCTGGCGAGGCTCTACGGTAAACGAGATGTCGACTTTATCACCACTACTTGAGCTTTCTGAAGTGTGCAGCTGACCTCGAGGGGCTTGTTTGCGCGGTGCGTCCACTGCTCCATTTAAAGCCATTGTCAAACGCATGCTCATCTCTGCTTTCTTATTCTCAAAGAATTCAAGCCGACGACGTTCGTCTTCGTTAATCGGACAGTTTTTAGCGAACTTCTTTTTGCACGATTTTTCCCAATGTGCAGAAAGCGCTCCTAAATTCTCTTTCAATTTGAGACAGCATGGGCATCGAAGGCACTCGCCCTCGGAGTCTAGATAATCTGAGTTCGACAACCATTAGCTATATCGAATCGTCTGGGAGCTATCACTTACGGATAAAGAAATGCCGTAGTAGGTTAAACTTAGACGGGTACTGCTTCTTGTGTTCACATCGTGGGAATGGGCAGACATAGTCAACCTCATCCCCTGCCTGTCGACTAATCTCTTCGCCCTCTATTAGCGATAGCCGTCGTTTCCTCTTCTTCAAAAAGCTAGAGGGCGCCGACGTCTTTTCCGTAAAATAAGAAGAGACGAGATGCTCCACAAGCTTTTTCACGTCGCCGCAGGGTGCAAAGCAGTTAGGACAGTCCCAGGTCGACATTTTTGCGGGTATATGATTGGCGTCTTAGTGAGAGGAAATTGGAAGGTAAATGATCTCAAGAAATGTAGAGTAAAGAAGAGGTTCTTAAGTCGGGCGACCTCGATATCGCCCACTTGTCAAGAAAATGCGGCACAGTAGCGCTTAAATCGGTAGACAGCGCGTAGGTTTCAAAAGCCAGGCAGCCAGTGTCCTGTGACTGGGCGGTGTTCATATTGCCGCTAGAGTACGATCCCCTTACGGCGTCAGAACCATCAGAACGATCATTCCTCTTCGCCGTCTCTTAGTGAGTCCCCGGATTTTTGCAAAGGGTGTATTCGAACTTCTTTTTCAGTATCTTCTGACCCGCTGGACCGGGACACCCTTCGTTGGCCCGCGCTCGAAGCTTCAGAACGCTTTTTATCGGACCCCACATCCGTCCTTTCCATGTCATGAATTGAGTGCTCCTATATTTCGCTTGCACTGCCAGTCCGGCTCGGCGGCGACAATGAAGCTCTGAGATTCGCTCGCGGATGGAATAGATCGTATGATGCTCTATCTTCCTCTGTCAGACAGCACATCGCCTGGGAGAAAACCCCACCATTTTCAGCTGCAGGCACAGACCCGCGCTAGCCCATTTAGGCTTGGGCAGGCTTCCATCTGCCTTGCGGTTCGACACGAGAGCGAGACTTGATTGAGAAGTACGAGTTGAGAACTGAGCCGAAAGAGAAACCGATTATGCGAGCGGAAGACGAATTTGAGTGCCTCAAGACATTATTAACTTCGCCTGACATCGTATTTGACATCGAGATACTCCGATTGGGGATGATGTTGATCATGCAGCTTGCTGGTATCGCTGGGAATAGGCCTTCGCAAGCCCTTCCTCCCACCAGTGAGTGCCTATGACATAGCTTATTCTACTCACATTCTGTCGTATAGGTAGGCTTCTTTATTTCATTTTTTATTTTTTTTTATTTTTTTTGGGACGTTCCTCTACCTTGTTATACTCTTCGAGCCAGGCTTTAGTGTTCGCGAATAGACTGATCGATAAGAAATTCCCCTTCACTCTTCTTTCTGCCCTCACCTACCTTGCGTCCGTCCCTCGCCTCTCCAGACAACCAAGAGCATTTGTCTACTTTCTGCTTTCTTGCCTTAGGCATGAGGTACTTCGAGGGGTTGGAAACAACCACGGCATTTTCCTCCCGGATCGCCCCTATAGCACATGTAAAGCGAAGGTTTTCAACCCCCGGCGGTGTGGCTTAGATACTCCAAAACGTATTGGTAAAATCCGAACTGCTACGGGTTGTTGGGGTAAAATCGGAGGTACTGCGGATTTTGGCACTAAAATTCAAAGTACTATGGTTTGCTGACGTAGGCTTCATCCTTATGAAAATACCTTTGCAACAACTCCGCATTTCATTCCGCCCACTCCTCCGTATCCATGTAGTTCCACTTCTCGAATTTCCACCGTCTCTTTTGCACCTGAGGTTCTCATCTCATGATTGGTTCGATAGGGCATGCGGCTAGCATATCTATATTGTTATCGATAAGATCCCATATAAATGTATCTGCGATGGTCAAAGGTCGGAACTTAGTTTGGTCTCTGCACAAGAGTACACTATCCTTTGCATACCGCCCTTCGTAAGAAAAGTTACCCCAGGCAATAACCTGAAGGTTTGGAAGGCCGTCTAGGCTTGATGCCCACCGCGCGAATTCGAGGATCTCCTGGCCTGCCTCATCCTTTAGAGGCCTGGCCGCAAGCCTCATGCCATTCGTGACGACGGATGACATTTCCATTTCTACTGCGGAACTTGCTGGTCGCCTAACAGTCGCTTCAGAATCTCTTTCTAGAGGCTCATTGGCTGACGTAGAGACCTCGGATGCAGAGGAATCCCTATTGGTGGCTTGGCGAACATTTGGGAAGTTGTCGTCAAATGCCGATAAAACGCTGTCTGGTGAAGTTGGGTCGATGGACGAGACACTGCCATCCGATAGGCTGTCGCTGTGATTGGCAGGATCGTAGTCCGAGCCCATTGGTTTTGTTCTAATATGCAGAATTTTACAGGTAGGGGGTAAGAGATGCCTTTCCCGCTCCCCTCGCTATGAGATAGAATTAGTATCCTAATCACTACAAGACCTGAAGAAGGATGCATACTAGCTGATACACTGGGGCGCTCATACCGATACACCTCAGGTATGTATCTTGGAAGAGTTGATTAAAATCGATTTGGCAAGCTAATGTACCCTCACCCGCGTTTTGGTCGTCGATTGTAAGTCGTCGTAATGTTGATTTGTGGCATAGAATGCCCTGTACGATGGTGTCCCAGTCTGACGACTGCGGCAGCATGAGATAAAGGTCCTCCAAGCCCTGAAATGCGCTCAAAAAGGTAGCGACTGGCACAGCAGCGTCGGTGTGGTCACCCTGGTCCCAGATGATATGAGAATCTATAACTAACTCAAATGATTTATATTTTACGGTTTCCGTCTCATTTTCGATTATTGCAAGTAGCAGGTCGAGAGAGTGGGCACAGTTCCATAGCTTCAAGGTGTGCAGCTTGCGCATGTTAAAACTGCACGTCATTTCTTTAACAGCGCTTTGGAAGGATAGCGCGCATACGGACAAAACTTCGAGGGATGGAAGTAGCGCCGTCTTCTCGCCTGGTGTAACTTCTAGGACCTTTCTTGTGAAGAAATTGTCTGGGATACTAATAGGGCCTCTTACTCTGCTCCTGTAGTCTTCGAACCATGTGTGTTCTGCTTTATCCCAGTCAATTAGGTCAAGGGAGAGAACTTTAATACCATTGCCATTCAACTTGAGGCATTTGCGGACAGCATCAAAATCGTCATATCTATTTAGTCCCCTCCAGCTAAGTGACCGAATATGTGTCAGTGGAGCGAGGTCAACAAAGTACTGAGTTTCGATATTCGTGCCGCAAGCGCCATCCGTGATGAGGGACACGTTTTCAATCCGCGTTTGTCGTTTTAGTAATGAATCATCACCCCAGAGTAACTCTTCAGGAATGCATGTTCCCAAATCCCAGCTGGTCTTTCGTTAGCATAACGACCTTCAACCATCAGGCTTAATCCTACCTAAAGCTCCGCAACTTGTTCTCAGCTAGACAACAGAATAACACATCCAGAACCATCATAGCTCTGAAAAAAGGGTTCCTATCACTGACCTGGCCATCTGCGTGTTATTATCGCCACTTGGCGCCTTTGACAGCTTGTGACAGTTTCCATAACGTACCTCGTCATCCTCAACGTCATTGACGACTCTGCGAAGCACTGCTTCATCGCTGAGGCGCGGATCATCACGGTGAAGACAGCGATTCCAGAGCCTTGTCCGAAAAGGGGCTCTGATGGATATATCTTTGGTGTATTTTAGATGTATCAACGGAATCTTCTCTGCTGTTGATACCAAGCTCTCCAATGACAATTCTGTCGCAGAAAATGTAAGGGATTCGTATAGGAGGGGCAGGGAAACTTGGCACAAGCGCTTCGACACCTGGCAGAGCCGGCTTATATCGGCCTTGTTTGTGATCTATGAGGATTAGGGCCGAAGTTCTCAGCTCAAGTAGTTAACGTACCTTTCTAACGATCTCCAGGAGCAGCTCAGTGGAGAGCTCAAGGAGCATCTTTGCTGCTTACTAGTCAGAGTTCCAGATATGGCCAAGTAGGCTTAGATATGCATTACAGCAAAGGTGGTGTATTTGTTAATATTGCAGCCTGGGACGCTCACTTTGATGTAGTTTCAATGTGTCGACTTTGCGATGAACTTTGAAGCAGCTGGAGCGGTTAACTGCCTGGTTTTCCTTCGTTTTGGTACTTTTTACATGCAGCCATGTTGAACAACCCGCTGCGAATGGGGATCGTTACTGGACTTGTTCAGCCAATTCCAGCCCGTCTACTTCCTAGAGTGGCGCTTTAGGTGAGCTACAATAGAAATCACGTTCAAGCAGGTAAGCCGTCGTTAGATGTTCTGTCCAATCAGAATTTGTTTCAATTTCCGTCCATGGAGCGGCATTCTCTCCTCACTCACAAACGGTACGCATCGGATGATCCGCGGGGCCTTTTCCATTTCTGGAACGCGTCAACCAGAGCAGTCAAACATAACATCAGGAATCCCATGTTGTCGATGATCCACACTTAAACGATAATGCTACTAGTAACCCTTGCGCCGCACTTGGTCGAATTGGAGATTCAGATGCAAGCCATGGGCATATATTGACAGCGAAATCTCGTACATACCCCACACTTAACTCAAATGAGCTCTGCAACAAGTCGGGATCGATATCACCATGCCTGCTTTAGGGTATACCCAGCCGAAGGGAAATTTCGTTACAGCAAATTTCTGCGGCACAGTTGGACTCATCGACAACTATAAGAACCGGCCGGTCTCTCGAACAGTGGCCCATCGACCTCCTGACACCTACTTTCCACCATAACAATCAGCGCCTTGTCGAAGTCAAAAATGTCTACAATGCAGAAGGTCCTGAAGCCGAATGCTTCAGCCCCCCCTCCCGCAGACACTCTCCCAAGCAGTCCTACTCTTCCGCTTGCTCGGCAAGCGATTACCATGGAGCATGCCCAGCAATTCTTGGAGCTGCTACAGCTAGCTGTCACAACCAAAGTACTCCCTGAGGCTGCTCAAGGGGCCCCTCCTGTTGTACCTTCGGTGGAGGAGGATTTAAAATCCGAGGAAGTGAAAAGGAGAGCCTTAAGGCTGGAATATAAGACGGTGACTAAAGTGTACGTCTTTACAACGAACTTTTAAATACGCTTTAGCTAACACTATTACCTAATAGCTGGGATAATAAGGCTTATAAGTACAAAATTGCCGAGCTAGTAACGCTAATAGAAGAAGTAAATAAACTTAACTAATACGTGTTTCTTATTTATACCCAAATCGGTAAGTATAGGTTTCTTGCGGCCGTTGTTAAAAGCTAACAGTTTTCTAAAGAGAGAAAGACCGAAAAGGCAACAAACTATATGGACATTAATTCAGAGGGGTTGCGAGACATCCTGAGGGCTGTTCTTGAAGATGTTAGAGGCATTAGTTTAAGAGAGGACAGGCTTAGTGTATGGGCTCTCCAAAATATCCCATATTGCCTTTGATTGATTCCACTAGCTTATTATGCACGTAGATTGAGCAAAGCATCCTTTACTATTTCCTTTCTGAGTTGCAATTGTACCAAATTAATAAAGAGAACGGCTCCGCAAACGATATGTCCATGAAGCACCTTAGCATCTTGGTAGACTATCTTGAGTATATCTACAAGTCCACGATAGAACGGCTCGGATCTTTTCTTAGCAACAAGAAGATTATATATAACTTACTCTAGGCACTCTTGAAACCAAACTTGGAAATATATATAATATATTCTGGTATAGGCGAGCCCCGATGCGTTAAATGTAATTTTAAAGAGAAAAAAGTATAAAGTAATGGCGTAAAATGCTTTTATATTAAAGTTCGCTATCTTAATTTTAATAGAGAGGTTTTTAGAGAGGCTATAGTCTAATTTAAAATTAAAAAGTTTTTTAGAGCTAAACAAATTAAGCTTCTTATAGCATTTTTTCTTTAATATTATAGAAAATCTAGTAAGATAAGAAGAAAGCTAATAGCCTATAAATAGGCTTTTATTTTACTATAGGGTTCTAGATACTATTAATATAAGAAAAAAGCTTTTTTTAGAGATAAAAAAGATATTATAATTTAACTATTTATTAAAAATAGCTAAATTATAGTAAACGCGGCCTATTTCTAATAAATAAATTTTAATTATATTAAACTATAAATTAATAAAGCGCTAAATTATACTTTTATAAATGGCCTAAGGTTTTTTATAATTCTATTACTGCCGCCGACTAATACTAAAAAGAGCTAAGTAAAAAATATAGATATAAACTTTAATAAATTAAATAAGTATAAATTGCTTATTTATAGCCTAACTATATATAGCTTTAGTTTAAAGAAGAAGCTTTAGCGTTTATTATTTCTATATCTATAAATAGTAAGCACTAATAACTTATAGTTAAGTTTACTATTACTAATATTAATAATATTAATTAGAACTATTTACTATTTAACTATCTTATAATTTTAATAAAGTAAAAAAAAATTATTTAGGCTCTTAATAAAGCGCACGTAAAATAAAATTTTAAATTTATCTTTAATAACTTTATAAAGAGTAAAAAATAAAAACTTATTAATTTATTATAGTAAGTTACTAAACTTTATTATTATAGCAATACTATTAACTATATTATATTAGTAGCCCTTTTAGCATTAAAAAGACCCTTATCGCGAAGATAGTCTTA
>KV748951.1:0-13228 GCA_001692915.1 Glonium stellatum | reverse complement strand
GGGGGTGGATGCTAGCAATACACACAGCTGTACAGCCTGTACGGGCTTCGGCGTCCCCCCCATGTGCGCGCAACACACACAGCAATTAAGCTTAAAAAATTAAAGACTTCGCCTTTCTTGCGGGTGCACAGCTCTTTTGGCAAGTGCACAGTATCTACGCTGGATGGTGCACTTAACTAGTGATTACCGAACTTGGCTTCGTTTTTAGCTAAAATGTCGCCCATTTTGCGATGGTATAATGGGGTTCTTATTCTAACTAATGTGATAGAATGCATGGCCCGTGTAAGAGTATGAAAGAAAGTCAGGATTGGATGGCGGGAGTGGTACCGTCCAAAAAGGCGGAAGGCTCAGAGAATATAATTGCGTATGCAATATTGCGTTCTATGACGTCTCAATCTATCCAGCACGATTCTGATAATTCTGCTCGGGCGACAACCGGCGTTTTCGAGAGTAGCTTGAATCGGTGCGGCCATAGTTTCCAAGACCGTTGGAGATAGCGGCATTGTTACTCTACTACCAACGCTCCAGCCCTCGTCTATTTTATCTCACTCAGACCACCAACCTACTGTCAAGAAGTGCTTTGTTGAACTAGGATATCTTCTTCTTCCCTTTGCATGGGGTAATGGTTACGCGACTGAAAGTGTGGAATCAATTCTTAAGCAGTATCGAAATTTCTTGTCTTGTTTTAACCAAGGCACAGAAACAAATATTCAGGCAAACGTACATTTGGAAAATACAAAGAGCATCCGGGTCCTGGAAAAGCTTGGGTTTCAAGAAGCGGGCAGGAGCGAAGGGGGGGATCCAGTGCAACTGGGTGGGAGCAAGAGGAGAAACTGTGTACAGCACTTCCAGATCAAGCTCTTGCCTTATAATGTGTTGATAGCCAACTCATCCTGGTTGTTCTTCATTTCAACGAAATTTTTTAAAGATAGAGCGGATAGTAATGGCTAATATCGAAGAACAACTTTACTAACTGGAGAGAGGGTGACGATTAGGGAGAATAGAACGGGAGGGGAGGTATGAAGGTAGATTTTTTTACTATAATAACCTTATACCCTAAGACATTCGATACCTTTTTAGGAGGGTCTATCCCGCTGCATTAAGAAGGACGTGCACCCAAGGGTTTCCAGACTGTTAAGCGTCCAGCGATCATGCCACCCTACGCGTTTGCAGGGAGCATTCTTTACCCCTGCATTGCCGTAAGCTACGATAAACAGGGCGACCAATTTTCGCGTCAGCCCCTATACTCAGCCTCGGATTGAGCTTCTTTGTGGCTTGCCCACTCACACTCGTTCTTCACAACACGTGCTATACTCCAGGCTACGACGGGACAATTTCCGTGCCCTACCGAAACCACAACCCTGAGAAAGCAGCAGGCACCGGCGAGGTCAGAGCTTACGGTCCGAAGTTGTGCGAAAAACTTGCAAATATAAATCCTAAAGCTGCTGCCCCTAATGCTGATAGCTATGCGTGGCACGCAACACTTTCCTAGTTCTTCCAGTTCTACGGTTCCGTTGCGTCGTCAGCATTCACCAGAGAAGTACAGCTTGAGCGTTACGATGGGTCGGATGACCAAGATGACGAACCCGAACCGATTGACTATCCTATTGACAGTACTAGTTTTACTGCAGTGAATGCCTATTCCCCGGCCGCCAGTGCGAATCCCAGCGCTGCCCCTACGTTCGGTGAGGCGGATCCAGACCCTACCCAGTCAAGCCATCCAACAGAATCTCCAGGGTGCCAGACTTCAGATCCTCCGGTTCTACCAACTCTCTTTCAAACGGATAATGGCGCCTACGATTATTGGGACTTATTCTACACCCTAAGAAGACAAATTTGCTCACTCTCATGTTCGTGCCCAGATGGAATACCGGCCAAGTACATAGTCACTGCGACAGATGGATCTTACTGCGAGATCTCTATTGGAGTATCTAACCAGGTCGATGTTTACATATACACCGGGACGCCAAACAGCGGAAGGGAATGGGCCGAATGCTAGAATAGTACCGAGTACATCATCGAAAATTGCGTTCGAGGAGACAGCTCAAAACATGGTTAGCGGAACGGCGGTGAGCATATTTAGAAAAGTATAACTTGGATATATCTGACTTTTTAACGTTAGATCGTGTGTATCAGTTCTACTAAGCTGGGTTCAGGTCGCTAAATGATAAGAGTGTGAAACGTACCGCCTCATTGACCGCATAGCTTCCAGCCCCCGCGGTGGCCTAGGATGTCGCTGTGAACACACAGCGTCCTAGTTCATTGTCAGTAGCAATGGGTGATAGCAGGCTCCGAAGTCTTCGCAACATAGAAGGTTGCATAGTGCAAAACGAGAAGTGATGCATCGCGTTAAAATTCAATCGGAAAAGTGGTAGGACTGGGTATATGCCCAGACTGGTTTCGGTTAGATTGAAGAGATCTGCATGGTGATGTCTGCTTGATACTGGCAATTAGGTGAGGTTTCGATTAGGAAAAATATGGAGATAGATAGCTTGTGATATGGGTTGACATAACCAGCACATATCTAAAATATTTTTAACATTTTAGCTTTTGATAACATTTTGTATAGCACACTGGTACATACTCTTCCTATCCTGTACTAAACTATAGCAAGGCCTTTATTCATTCATATTGATCTAATTTAGTCCCTTGAAATTACGAACCGCGGCCCAACAGCACTGATTTGATAAAGATGAATGATTGTAGACAAGGCTTGACTTAGTCAATATTTCTATACGTATACTAGAAGAAGTGGCCAGTTTTAAGAAGAGAAACTTCGATGTAAACCAGAGCCATTGATTTCTAGACATATCCATCCTAATCTAGCCAATCATTTCCCCTATTTTATGTTTAACCTCCGTCACTACTTATTCTAGGACATTCCAGAAATTCAGCAGAGTCGGTATGCTTAACGGCCCAATTCATAGCCAACTTCTTCGTCGTAGGCTTTTAGAAGCGCATGATATATATAAGAGAAAGGGGGATGAGGATAGCAACAAGGATGATGACAAGGTCGGTCCTCATCTTCGCATGGTTTATTTCTTTTTGAAGTGCGTCCATCGTCTGCCGAATTTCTGACCGTTGTGTCTTCGCCACGCTCGCGAGCTCTTCCAGCTGTAGCATCTGCCTAACCATAGTGTTTCGTAGTTGGACTGCCTCCTCTAGTTTGACCAGGAGTCGTACTTTGATCTTGAGAAACGCATCTTCTCCTTCAGTCTTCGCCATATCGAGCAGTATAGACAGCTCCTCGATCTCTTCCTCCAACGCTTTATGTCTCTGGCGCACCTCTGTAACTTCGCCAATCAAATCTTCAGACTTCCGAAGCAACAAAGTCGCAGGAAAGTGCGCTGTGCTGGCTTGATTTGGAGGTTGGGCTGAGAGAGGCGGTCGGTTTTCCATGACTGTTATCGTTACTCAATTCTGATGAGGATAAGTAGTTATATTAGTAGGTGAGAAATGGTATAAAAGCGGGGTCTAACAAGGGTAAGTTACATGTTGAAGGTAAAGTTGGGGAAGAAGACCTCGTGCTAATCAGAACGAACACACCGATAACCTAATGATGAGGGAGATCACGCTTGCAGCGAGTCGCGTAAAAATCAGATGTAGTAAGTTTGATAAGTGTAGAATGTTTGGGGAGCAACTACAATTCTTTGCTGGGGAAAGTGAAGGTTCGCTTTGACAACAGTGATGATTCTCTAAACATGAGATTGGCTGGTGAATGAGAGAAGTTGCTTCGACGCTAGTGCTGCCATCAAGCGGATGAACAATAATTTTACAATCACTTAAAGCTATCGATACCACTGCAATAGCCCTGTCTAAAAACGCCAACATAAAATTTCTGGTCGAGAAATTGCCAACCGTATTATAAATTCTTAAATGTAAATCGGGATAAAAATGATATTCCGCTTTATAGACTCGAGAACAGCCGTAGCGTCATGGCGAGGGGAGCCTGAAATGCTCTTCCAGACCAGACGCATTCATACTAGTGGCTTCAACCATATTCTGGAAGATATCTGAATTGATAACCGAATTCCTAGGTTCATTTTCTGCTGCAAGCCACTCATCCACGCGATCCTGACCTTTGTACGTCACCATCATGACTATGCCAAACTCATCTACTTCATTGGCCTTAGCTTCTCGTAACACAGCATCAAAATTCATTCTTAGAACCCATAGCGGCGAGCACTCACGACAGGCTTTATTCCATTGAAACGCGGAGGTCGCGTCCCATAGTTGGCTCTGCGCAGTAAAAGAGTTAGCAGTGACTAAGTGGGCCATGGTACAGTATCCCAGTTTTACAAGGGAATATATGCCGCGTATCATGAAGCTCATGATGATGGTCCTGCGGACGCTTTCAGCGAATAACCAAGCCCGCCACGAGGTCGTGTTGGATGTCGTGATAGCCTGCTCCGTCTGCGTTCGAGATTTCAGCTGCTCAGTCCAGGATTCGAGGACGGGTTCGGCCTGCTCGGCTTGAGCCCGTTGCCGGATATCGCCGTCAAATAGTCGAATGAATTGGAATATAAGGAGGCCTTGGACGGCAGCGAGCAGGTCGAGGTGTGTCCAAGACGACTGATTCGGAGAGCGGATCAATTCATTTGCCTTTGCTTCAATGACTGCATAGGCAACAGTCGAGTTCTCTTCTGTTTTGGTGCTGTAGATTGCACAGGCGGCATAGGCGTCTTGAAGGGCCCGCGGCATGTTGGTCGCATAAAGACAACGGTGGATGAAAGGGGCTTTACCCTCTTTGAGCCACTTCTCCGGGTAAGTTTTGAACTGACGGACGGCAAATGTCATTTCTTGCCGTGCTAAAGTTGTCATGGAAGGGGGTTCTATTTGCAGGAAATCTGGTAGTGATGTACCGTCCGAGTTGGTCGGGTGATAATTGCTCAGCGCTGGCTCCGCAAGAACGTCCGCCCAAGCAGCTGTCTCGGGAGCCCTCAACAGGTCATCAAGCCATGGAAAGTCCAATTCTGGGATGGGCACCTCTGAAATAGGAGGCCCGCTTCTAGGGTAGCGACAATCGATGTTTTTCTTGGTGCATCGTTGGCATCGCGGCATCTGCATGTCACACCTTCTCTTCGCTTTGGCACATTCTCCGCAGGACTTGCGGCGAGCTACGAGCGTGTCCGCCATTGTAGAGGTTGTGGTGGGGAAGTGTTACTTGAGGCATAGCGGAGCTCAAGAGATTGCGGAGGAATTGCTTGGAAGTCAGCCACACGAACGTCAGCAGCGTGCGGTGATCTGTTGACGTCTATGGTCTCTTTGCCCCGCCGTACCGCAATTCTGTCCAATTTGATTGGCTGCGGATCGGCACTCCGCAGCGTCAGCGGTATCTCTGCCTAAACGTACCGCATGCTGATCCGCCCTTGCGAAACTCAAGGGAATGCTCAGAGATGCAGTGCAGTGGAAGTCCGTTCAACGCGCGGCACGGCGGAGACATCTGAGCGCTACGTTCCAATTATACGACCAAGACGGTGAATCGAGTTGGAGGTAGCTGTATTTTCTATGTGTTCAAGGTGTATATATATATGAAGATGCGCAGACGGGCACTTTAATTAGTGTGCTCAACAATCGGAATAATTACATTTCATCGAATTATATTTTGTTCCGTCATTCCACGGCCCATAATGGCTTCTTCCTATTCTTCTGAGAACGTCCCTCCGCCAGTGGCGCGCCTCGTTCAAGCTATTCACGATCTCGACAGTGTCGCTTTGGCTTCAACCTTTTGTGAGAATGGTACCCTCGTCGCTGAGGCTAAGGCATATCATGGTCGAGCTCCAGTTCAAAAATGGTGCCAAGAAGTTTTGGTAAATCATAAGGCTACGATAAGTGCAGAAGAAGCGAAGACTGTGGAGAAGGAGGTATGGCTTCGCACGGTGATGGACGGTCAATACGAGGCAGATTACGGCATTACGGAGCCAGTGACATTGTATTTCCATTTTAAGCTTCAAGGCGACGCTATCCATCACCTCCGAATAAACGATATCGCTCCCAATCAATCCACTATGCGGGCGGTGTGGGCCAATAGAGCTAATCTGAAGAACCCTCTGGCATCGGTCCGTAACGACGTCCGCAGAGTGCCGGAAGTCCCAAAGGGGTGGGTTAAAGTCAAGGTCGCTGCAGTGGGGCTAAACTACCATGACATATTTACGCTCCGGGGACTTGGAATGCACAAACTCACCTTTCCTTTAACCCTAGGGAATGAAGGGGCTGGGTTTCTGGACGACGGCATGGAAATCATCATCTTTCCTGTCATGGGCGACCCTAACTTTAAGGGCGACCTGACGCTGGATCCCAAGCGGCACGTCCTCGGAGAGCTCACTCAAGGAGCGCTTGCAGAGTATGTGGTCGTCCCAGAGGAAAATGTCATCAAGAAACCTAAGGAACTTTCCATGCTGACGGCTTCTGTCCTCGGGATTGCTTATTTAACAGCGTATCGTATGCTGTTTGGGCGTTCTGGCCTGAAGATAGGCCAAAAGATGCTGGTCCAGGGTTCTACCGGAGGTGTGGCCACGGCTCTAATCCAGTTGGGCAGAGCTGCCGGTATGACCGTATGGTGTACTGGTAGGACGGAAGAGAAGAGAATGTTAGCTATGAAGCTTGGAGCGCACCGAACTTTCGAAGCTGGAGAGGAGCTCCCTGAGAAGGTAGGCGCTGTCTTTGACATGAGCGGAGCGCAGACTTGGAGCCACTCTCTGGATTCAGTTGCTACCGGTGGCACCATTGTGACCTGCGGACTCCATAGTGGATCTAAGGTTGAGATGGATTTGCTTAAGGTGTTTACAGAGCAGGTCAATATTCACGGATCGTATGCTGGAAATCGAGAAGATTTTGAGGAAATGGTGGCATTCGTGGCTGAGCACAAAATCGAGCCACATATACCTGTTGTGCTGCCCTTAGAGAAGGCCGAGGAAGGCTTGAGGATGATATTAGAAGGAAAGGTTCAAGGCAAAGTGGTGGTAAAGGTTTAGAAATAGAGTGGAACAGTTTCGTTCTATACCTTGCCTGTTAACCTCAATAATATGATGAGTTCCTCTCTAATCAAAGGCCCTGCGGATGTATTCTGTGCGCTAGGAGGTGTGATTATATCCGGTCCAATATTTACGGATCAAGCTGATGTGCTTCGGGCTCGGCATGTCGAAATCCTGCGATCTCCGTTCTCTCTGAGCGGGAATGGTGATAGCGGCTTCGTGCGGCTTTGATGCTTAGAAATCGGATAGGATGGCATCATCGGCATGTGGGGAAATTAAACTATCCGGCCAATGGCATCTCCACGACGAAACTGCATATAAGTAGGCAAAATACACCGTGGTTTTACTGAAGGGTTACGACTTTTCGTGCTGTGTTGGACTGAAAATAAGCATTAGCTCTCAAGCTGCCTGACTCGTGCGCCAACTCTGACCCCAACAGGTCAAAGCTCCTGCAATAATGGCCACTAACGGAACTTCGCCTAAGATCACTCTCTACACCAACCATGGCTGTCCTTGGGCTCATAGAGCTCATATCACTTTGAAGGAGCTGGGATTACCTTATGAGGAGGTTATCATTGACCTTGAGAAACCCCGCGAGCCATGGTATCTGGAAGTTAACCCTGTGAGTAATACGAGTCGTAGCCACCTTCTAGTCCTAAGCTTACAGAGCCGCAGCGTGGTCTGGTTCCGTCCATTAAATACTCCAATGGCATCATCAAAGACGAAATCATTACTGAGTCGGCCATCGTGAGCCAATTCCTCGCCGATACTCATCCTTCCCCTTTCCTCCCGGCCTCCAACGATAGCCCCACCGCAGCGCTCACTCGGGCCCGCATCAACTTCTTCGTAGACACTTGGTTCACTAAGGCAAACTCTTACTGGTTCAATATCATGCGCAAGGATACCGAAGAAGAGAAGGAGGCACTCGCGAAAGACTTTATAGCAGTCGTGGAGAAGGAGATTGAGCCGCTGTTGAAGGACGCTGACCCTTTCTTCGGTGGTAGTAAGACGCTCACGTTTGCCGAGGTACGTTTAAATCTGGACTTTCTTGCTACAAGCAATTAACATCACTCCTAGGCTCTCGTTGCGCCGTTCATTTTACGTACATATACCTACTCGAAGCATGGTGACCTCTTGCCTAAATCAATCCACACGGGCTTTGACAAGCTGCCAAACTTCTCAAAATGGGCAGCGGCAACTATTTCGCACGATAGCGTTACGTATATTTGGGACGAGGAGAATATTATTTCGAGGACTCAAGCTCGCCTTGCGAAGTTGAAGATCCAAGCTAAGTGAGTTGGAGAAAGAAGCATATTACTATCGTGAGCTGAGAAGCACGGGGTAATGAAAGCTTTATTTAGCGTAAAGCACTACGTCCTCTCTACAAGATTCTAGCTAGGTTTGATAATAATCTTGAATTGATCGTGGATTAACAGGCCAGTTAAAGGTGCACTAAAAATCCTCGAGAGAACTACAAGCGTCGTACCATCGTAATGCCACCATCATGTTCGTAAAGCAGAAATCTCAAATACGCCAGAACTCCCAGGGCCAAAAACCAGTCACAGTTAGAATCCTACCACAGTACTAGTACGACGTCAAAAATCCAACATGCACGCTAGAAGCTTGACATGATTCCTCCTCGGCTTAACTAATGCGGCTAATTTGAAGCACGTCGGTTTCTCTTAGCTGGATGATCCGCCCGTAATGCAGAATCAGCCATGCTTAGCTGGAGCATAAGTCTCGCCGCCTTCATTTCCCTCGAGTTTATAGTTAATGACGGCTCGAGTTCTGGCATCGATGGTTCTTCGACGGATTGCACAGGGTGACTTAAGTCATCATCTGATTCCTCATTCAGATCTGACAAGCCTCTCTTTGGCCTTGGTGCATCCTCTTCATAAGAGCTTGGGACTGACGAGAGCCACGGCTTGGGCGAAATATGAATGGGTATAGCCCCTAGATCCTTCGGTGAAGGGGACTGATTTATAGATGTCCACACTTGCGTCGTTGGAGAAACTTGGGGAGAGAACAGATACTTGTCGCTCTGGTCCGTATCGGTTCCGTAGCCGCTCTCGACGTCAGTGCCTTTTGATTGACGCTTTTTCAAACCCCTTGCTGCCCAAGGCGCGCATACGAATTGAGATTTCGGCGTACTGACAGTCGCCGAACGTTGTCTCGCCGGTGTCCGTCTATCTTCGCTCTCCAGCCGCCATCGTTCGGATTGAACTGTACACTCATAGATGATCTCCTGATTGATTAAGAACTTGGCAAAATTTGGATCCTTAGGTGAAGTGCAGATGTAAAGAAAATCGCTTCCAAATACAGGAGTTAGTGCGTGGCGAATGTTGTAACAAAATGTTGCCGCTACGGCTTTTGCTGCTTCGAAAGGCATCCAGTACCCTTTGCTTTGTCAACGGATATTTACACCTACCGTAAGGTGGTACTACTGACCTTGGGCAGCCAGTGCTCCTCCGGTAATACTGTGGCTAATTTCTCGAAGACCCGGGTTTATGTTTAGCACTTTTGCTGGCGTGGTCTGCATACATTAATTCCAGTTTCTGTCTCAAGCAGAGGAAGATATAATACCTTGGAATACTTGCAGCATTTAAAGAACGGCGTAATACGGACAAGGCCGATGTTGTAATCCCACAGAACAGTATACTCACGTTCGTCATTGGGGACCTTGAACGTATATTGAAACACTACGGAAGATATTAGCATTTGATAACGGACGTACGCAGTAAGCTAAACTACCTTCGAAACTTTCCCTTCCAGTCTTTGCCATGAAGTCTTTTTTCTCACTGTTATAAGGGATATGGCGACAGTACTTTCCGATTTCTCCCATAGGATATATTTGGAACCTTCGATGTTGTGCTGCAAGCTCCAGATCATCACCAGCTTCGTGTGGAGGGTAGTTTATCTTGCCCTTGAACTTAGATCCTTCGGTAAAGATAGGCGCATCCTTCGGTACCTTTTGCCTCTTTGGCGCCGACGTGGATGCCGCAGAAGAACGAGGCATACTGGTTGAAATTGGACCTGTGGAGCTACGATATTCGTGATGGTCACCGCAAAGTGGATTCAATAGAGATTGAATCTTCATCGTTCTCGTTCTTGCGTATGTGGCTAACGCTGCTGGTGGGTATTCGATATGATGTAAGAAATCCTTGTCAAGAGTACAAAGGAGGATGGACTTGGAGCAGGGCCGGGGCGAGAGGCAAGACTAGGTTGTTGTGTCACCGGGAATAAAGTTTGGCCAGCAAGTTTGGGGAATGGCGGTGCCCTCAGAGGATAGAGACTGACGATGAAGCGTTTGCAAAAGGCTCACGAGGACGAGGCGCTCGCCTTATACTAATGGCCAGCAGTATCGCGTTTCTAAAGGTAGTAGCCCTGGGGGATAGTGCTATACGATCCGTTTAGCTGCACCGCTTTGCATGAAAGCCTATCCAATGGGTCGAACCTTCTTTATCCCGGTTATCAAAACGGGAGATCTCTTGGTTGCAGATGCTAGCCGCAGATTATGGTTGGATGCTCGTGCGTAGTGTATGTCGCCGATCCGTTTCTCTCCGCTGAAAGAATAATGTCGTTTGCCGGCGATATCAGTCTTGTTCGCTTGGAGCTCCAACAAACGTCGGCGCTGGCTATCGAGGGTTGGAAGAGGAGGCAAAGGCTGGGAAACAGACTGATCAGTCTGCGTAGTCATTAAGCCAGCTGACTAGCTTGCTGGCCTTTCCAGGGCAGAGAGAACCAACCTTGCTAGGGAGTCGACAAGCTTCTGCCCACAGTACTATTAATGCTGACAGTTTACGAAGAAGCGTACTTTGATGAATGATCACCAAGGCTAGGCCACAGTCCAGCAGAACCTTGACTGCGTTGTCCGCGCCGCGAATCTTATACCGATATCTCCCTTCTTTAAAGCGCTGGTTGCTACGCCTCCCGAAAGGCGCGTTGTAAACGCTTGTTTAATATTCCAACGAAATCCGCTAACAATAGCCCATGCGAGCAATGCCCAGCACTCACATAAGGATCTAGTGAATGCACGAAAAGAATAGAAGCTCAACTTGATTCGATGAAGCCGTCCAAAGTACTTCCTAAGCTACGATGACGAGAGGGCAGGGAAATAGGATCGAGGGAAACTGTTTCACTGCATCGATCACCGCTTCCGCTCAAACCCTGCATCTATCCAGGTTATATCTTGCCGTCCTTGCTTTGAGACGCTTCTTTAGAGACCAGACCTAAAGAACAAGTCATGCGATATACGTACGAGCTTCCAGCATGACGCAGGCTGCCAGGGGCTCACCACATTCGCATGGAAATCCAACCGCGCAATCGCCCTGGTTTGACAGGCCTTAGCCCTGTCTACCTTAGCTTTCCCCAGCTTTTAATCAGGAGCGATTTTAGCACCAGGAAGGGTAACCACCCGACGGTTACGTTTGCGGATGTGATGCACCTGCTTCTCTCCTTTCGCCGTTTCCGTATGCGAATCTACTCGGTCTTCCCTCGGATTGCGATATTCTCGGAAAGTAAGGCCTCTGGCGATCTAAGTGAGAAGGTCCCGGCATTGTTAGCTTTCAGGGAGCGGTGCTTCGTACCGGCCAATCGGTTAGGATGCTGAGCTGCAGCCTCCCGTCGGAACAAGCGCACGTACATTGCCAGTCGCGCCGCAAACGTGGTCAACTTGCTGGTTTTGGATGGAATCTTCGGCAAGGTACCTAGTGACCAAGCCGTGGCACGGGAAGTGGTTGGGTTTGAGGCATTCAGCGAGGTCAAAATGCGGCTTTTTGGTTGGCAGGGGACTCGAGGGAATTGATCTCCGACCACGCGGCTTGCTTCCCCGTCTCTATTTGGAAGATTGTATGCGCAGCCACATTGCACAAATTGGAATTGTGATGCCGGAGCAGGAGTATGTGTGGCTTGCGCCGGCGGAGACGGAGAAAGGTACGTGGTGATTTCACTCGATTGCGATGCGCTGTCTACCGGTCTTTCGCCTCATAGATTGGGCCGTGCCTTACCAGACTTTAAGAACAAAGAAAATGTTTCAAGCGCAGTACCTGCTTCTTCACCGCCGCTTGTCTTCGTGGTGTCGACAAGGCGGTGATTGTGTCTTGTATTGACCGCTCAAAGCAGGAGGCAGGATTCTGAAGCGCCTGATGCCCCAACCCGTGAACTATACCTGGAACAGAGCAACTTCTAGAGTCCTTCTAGAAACCCAACGAGACATGCATACTGATGCCTTGCAGGGTTTGATGCATTCCCTTCTCAGCACCCGCCCGCGTGCCGGCTGGCGTTGAATGGAACAACGGTGAACGGTCTAGAAACGACGACTCTAATTTGCAATTCAATTTCATAAATATCAGAGATTTTGGCCAAATCCACACCCGTCCGTGATGACTATCCAAGTCGCCCGTGTAACGTTCGTTCTGCTCGAACCTGCGTAGTATGAAATACCTGATGCTAATTTGGCGAGACAGTGTTTACTATCACCGGCGGAAGTGTGCTATTTGACGGAAGTGTCTGTAATTTCTTACAAAGACGTGCCACATCCTTATTCCCATCACAAAGCCGGAATACTGGGATCCAATTACACTTCGAGCACAGTGAAACCGTGGCCTGTGGCACACTTCATCGGCAATTCGTTGGTTGCCATTATATAGGGGATCGCCGGCGTCATATTCTAACATCTCATGCTACTCGCTTGTAAGTTGAAATTTCCGGCTCAAATCCAATAGTTTCATGGAATCCCCTATGCGCTCTACTCGATCGTCAATATTTCTTGCTCACAAAATATCATCCTAAGTTGACAAGACCAGTCGTCCTCTGAGTCACTGTCTCATCTCAAACACTATCAACAGGACACATCGCCGACCCTCGAGAGAGATTAAAACGGGCCCAGCCACCAGCCCCATCCCGTGCAACCAATCCGCTATAATCTGGAAATCGGCCAAACCAAGGTTCTCCAGCATCCAGAAGGCAACGGCCTACCATTCCCTCCGCCCGCCCATATCCGACCGCATCGCCACAGATCCGTACGTTTCCTCGCGCCCCTAATTTGTAACGGCATAGGAAACAAAGCCGCTCGGTCGAGATTTGGCAGCATCTGGCTTTCGCGTTGCTTGGACGGGGGGGCGGAAACGAGATGCCTGCCGTTTGTTACTAGCAACTTCGATAGCCTGACGCCGCAGTGGCACGAGCAGCGTGGACGACCACGATGCCGTAGCGTGAGCTGGCGCGATGGGGCTTCTTCTTTCTCCTCCTCCACA
>KV748950.1:0-12161 GCA_001692915.1 Glonium stellatum | reverse complement strand
CTGGTAGACGTTCTGGTAGACGCTCTGGTAGAGCTCTACTAAGGCTTAAAGCCCTATAGAAGCTCTATAGAAGCTTTATAGAAGCTCTATCTACTAAAATTTCTACTATTAATTAAATTAATTTAAAATTAATTTAAATTAAATTATAGTGGCTTTAAATTAAGCCTGCAAAGAAGTATTTTAGGCAAATTAAAGCTCTAGGGGCTGAATTCTATATACTACACTAAGTTCTCTATAAAAATTAATTAAGCCTCTAAGCAAGCCAAGCAAGCTGACTCTTCTAACCTATTAAGCCAAGCAAGCAAGCTCAGAGTACGAAAAGTTGCAAGCAAGCAAGCAGAGGCTACTCAGCTTGGCTTGCTTGCTTAATAGCAACTCTGGCTATGACGCTCCGTGTTTTTTTTTTTTTTTTCAATTTCCAAATGTAATTTTCACTTGTCGAAATCAATCGTTTGAACATGAGCGAAAGCCTATCTGGTTTAATCCTTCCTCGCGCGATATATTTTGTCAGTGCCCTCTACTTTAAGTTGTTGCAAAATGCATCTCGTTTGATCATTAAGAAAGCGCAACAGCCTCAGAAATTTCCTTACAGCTGCTTTTAGGACGTCTCGAGAGTTAGTTTCAAGTTCCTGTATTAGAGTATGCGGAACCGCCGAGTCCAGTAGACGATCCACATAGATGTATTGAGTAATTAATAAATTGTTGTACTCATAGTATTGTCGTCTGTTCATGTCAACAAAAAACGTAGGGCGTGCAATATATTGAGTGAGAAAACTTACACGCTCCTTTCCATTTTCCTCAATTCTTCTTCGGTTTTATAATACTGTTCCCTGAAATGGTGTCACGGACGAAACGTCTCGCTACGGGCCTTGTAGCTTACTAGTAATATCCAAGATTATTGTGACCTATCGAGCGCACGCTACGCATCTGGCGCGTCACATGGACGCTCTCGAGATTTTCCATTCTTTTCGCGACTGATGGCCTCTGCGTCTGGCTATTAGAAGAGGTAAGGGTACCAAGTATTTCAGCCGTTTTTCTCCATAGCCAAAAAGAGCCCTAGATGAAGTTCGGAAACGCTACAAATGCAGCGTGCTATTATTAGGTCACAGCAGTTTAGGATACTAGCAGATGGATAAAAGTATACATAGCGAATGATGAAAAAAAATATGTTGATAATGTTTTTTAGTCAAGGCTGAGTTCTGCTCCCCCTCTCGACTGGGTCTTGGCTTACTAACACAACATCCTGGCGCATCCGGTTGGAAGAGAATGTTGATCACGCTAATTAAAATGCATGGACTAATATCTAAAAGTAGGTAAAAATGCGTTAAAATGGCTGTACTCATTACTTCAAAAGGCATAAATTGTGCTGTTTGATCGCCAGGATCAACGCCGCTCTCAACTAGGTGTGCTAGAATGCCTACGATATGAGTACGTTTAGGCGACCTAGATTTCCCCTGGCAAGCTGTGCCGGGCTACCAATCTACTCGAGCGCCCAGCACAAGACCAAAAACCGAACTCTTGAGCTAGGTTTCAAACATCCTGGCTGTGAGTTCGAAGGTATGCTCCAAACAAATATTATTTATTGGATGCCGTGTATTCAATTTCTTCGTAAAATCTGATATTGTCTATACTGGCTAAAGGCGAAGCCCTACCCTGGCCGCAAGCAGCCAACGAGTAAAACCCTCAAGCTGAGAAGACCCAACTACCGTATACGGCATGTGTAAATATATAACAGTGAGAGTAAATACTCAAAGTAGAAAGCCCTCATGTATGTAACGAAGGAAATCGAGAAAAAGATGCATCTAAAAGTTCTCTTTACCCCACACGAAGTTGAAACCTGGCTCTGAATACATGTTGCACTTGATATGCAACACACTTCCGAGTGGCTTCGGCCCACAGAAGAAGACACCTGCTTCGGAGGGTGCGTGGATTTTGCGGATGGACTTGAAGATCATGTCCCAATTTGGACGGCCAAAGTTAGTTGGTGCGCGGAGGCCAGTGATAGCATCTTGTTCTGCGTTTGCGTCGTTGATCATGATGTTGGTTGCGTCATCTGCTTTGATTTTTGCGGTGAGGTACTTTTTAGGCTGATTAGCTTCCTGAGTTTGAGGGTAGGTTCATTGTACTAGGACTTACCGTATGGATCTCGATATGGTCTTCAAGATCCTGTGCTTCAATGGCCAATAGCAGAGACCTAAACCATTCGAAGGAGCCAAAGTCTCTGCAAATCCAGAAAAAGTAGACTTTTCGGAGGCGAGTTTTGCCTTGGGGATAGTTCATCCGATACCAGATACTCTTCAAGATGGAGGCGAATGGTGTAACGCCGATACCAGCACCGACGAGGACAGCGACCTCGAACTTGAAGACATCTTCAGAAGCGCTACCGAAAGGGCCATCAATATAAACTCTGGGTAAGACTTTACGCATTGTCTCAACACTCTCCTCATCTGGACTGGCCTTGACAACCGCGCCTTTCTCTCCTTTCCTCTCGAATTCGCAGCCAAGAGCCTTGGCGAATGCTTTCGTAAAATCCCCTACGCAGCGGATATGGACAGATATGTAATCCTCCTCAGGAGCACTAGTAAGGGTGAAGGGATGGTATTGCCAAACCGAGACTTCTGGGCAGCATAGGAATATATACTATGAAAGAGTTAATGCTGTCGTGTACCTACTTGGGGATACAATGCTTACCTGACCAGCCCTGGTCTTGGTGTGCTCCTTCTTGATCTGAACCTCAACAACGTTGCTCGGGTGCTGGATGACCTTTGAAACGAAGGTCTTGTGCCTCCCACGCACTTCTCGGGCAATCCTCTCAGCCAGATATAGAAAAGCTCCATACATCCAGTATTCCCAGAATACACCAATGCCTGCGCAGAACGGCGCAAAGTCGGGCTTGATCATACAGAAAGCGCCATGGATGGACCAGAAAACAAAGAAAACCACGAAAAGATGGTGGGTATACCAAAATCGCTCAAAGTTTGCTCGTCGAGGTTTCTCAATGGCGGTGAATACGATTGCCATCAGAGAAAACAACATTACATAACCACTCCATCCGGGCCCTGTGGCGAAATTGATAAGAAGGAACCCCTTGAAGCCTAGCTTTTGGGCGGCAGCTAATCTGCCGAAATTGTTCCAGTGTGCGATGGTATGGACCCAAGTGAAGAAGACAATGGACCAAGCGGTCAGCTTGTGGAAGGTGATGTTCTTGTCAAACTGCACAATTCCATTTAGTGGAGTTCGGCGGAGAATAGAAATCAGGTTCCGGCAAACAGGAAACAATATGAGCGCAACGTCGACATGTAGAACTAGAGCTGCTGAGCGTGCAATAGGAAAAGTAATTCCAAATATCGCGCGAGCGCCAGCAGACCGATCCTGCAAGGTTATGGATTAATAAGATAATAGCAATGAACGAGTCTTGATGACATACCGTCATGCCATAGTTCAGCATTCCAAAGATGAACACCATTAGATGCAGTAACATAAAGACGCCGACAAATCTGGAGAGGTTAGATCATCCTCGATGGCATGGTGCTTCGGATAACTCACAATCTTCGGTATCCTTCGTTAACCATCCTATATACTGATTAACGATCGTCGTACGTGGTTTGCTGGCATGACTTACCATCTATCTATCTTTTCTTTAAGGTAGAGTTCTCTTGGAGCTTCATCCGTCATCTCGCCAGACATGAGCATTCGCGTAAGTGGCGGCCATCGCGACCTCTCTTTGCCCGAAAGGCTGGTTGCGGTAGACATGATTGTGGTGAAGAGCGGATGGTTAGGCGGATTGTGGGTGAAGGTTCCAAATGAGAATCCGTTCGTATTAAATGATGCCGAGCTTCAGAGCCTGCTGAAATTGGCCAAGAGAAGGAACTCAAAGGTTCAATGAATGACCAAGTATCTACGAGATAGTTAGTGACCGGGGAGAGACGAAGAGCTTCCCATCCATCCTGTTGACATACTAACAGTTGTGCCTGCACTGAAGAAGGTAAAGATTGCAGGGAAAGAATCTATGTGCAGCCGGCTAAAGAGTGCCCGGCAGTAAAACCGGAGGCTCACGAAGGGGAAACAACGAACTATAAGCACATATGCACGCAGGGCGGGATGAAGGGGGGTAGGGTGGATATCAGATGCGGCGGCATTCTGGCGGACGCGTGGAACGGGAAGCTAAGGTGAAGACGAGTAGAAGGATGTTCCAAAGATCACACCACCACGGCCGGGCTCAGCAGCAAGAAGCTGCGACAGGAGAAATAGACGGACTATGAAGGCGTATCGCACTGCAGTGTGATTGTTTACTAGGTACAGAGCTGCGGGCGAATAGGGAGGATGGCGCGGCTGAGAAGGGCATGGCGTAGGGAAACAGCGAGCTGGTGAGACGCGCAGTGCATGGGGATTTTCCTTTTCTCATGGAAGAGAGAGGCTGGATTTCTGAAAAGAATTCTGTTAGGGGGGAGGATGTGCGTTTGGGTCATGTCTCAAGCGCCGTCCCGAAACTCGCCTCGTGGCGCTGGCCGTTTCACCCTCCAGTCGCCGCCTCACATCCTCCTTTCGCCCCCCAACCATCGCGGAAGGCTTGGTCCACTTTTCTCGAACACGCCCCCTCAGGCTGTAGATAAGCGTTGTCTTCCCATCATGGCTTGTTTTTGGTCAGTTTTGATCTGAGCGCCGGCCTGTGCCCTGCATTTGATCTGATTGTCCGAATTCTCCAACCTGGCGCGCCTGCACTGTAAACTCCCAAGGCGTCACGCTCGACCCTCTCCCAGCGTCGTCCATCTTCGCACACCACACCTGGGACCATGCAGGACCGCGGTGGCAGAACTGACTCAGGCACCGCTTGCCACGTAAAACCTGCTTTGATACCCACTTTAAAGCGCTGTGGACTATTTTCTTTAGCCCGCTTGTTCTCCTGGATTGGAGAGTAGAGACGAAACTCTTAGCGCTTCTATTCTGGGTACCTACCTAGGTACCTGGGTAGATACTATGCACCTGCTCAACGTTTGGGGCACTTGGCATTGCTGAGCGGCTCTATCTACCTAGGTAGGTACCCGGCGTCTCCTCACCCCACGAATAGGGATCTGCATGCCAAAAAAAAAGAGAATGATTTGATTCATATCTGCTCTGCTTTCTAAACCACTCTGTGTCTCGACAAACGCAGTCCGAGGTTATCTTCCCTCGGTCCTTCACTTATTCCTCTTCAGACATCTTGAGTGTGGGCGCAGGAGTTTGCCCTGGGACCTGGTCCTGGCCACGTGTAGAGCTACGTACAAAACATTATCGACACAATCGGCATTTCCGAGCTAGATCATGGCGTACCCTCCACTCGCCGATATGGTTTGACCTGAGATCCATCTCGACTGCGCCTCAGCGAGCCATCCAACAACCAAAGCAATATCTTCCGAATTGCCAATTCTATGCTCTACAGCCGTCTGTGCCCTCTGCATTTCCACGATTTCTTTCGGAATTTTTTCGAGCATGTCGGATTTTACGGGTCCTGGTTCGACGGCGTTTACTGTATGCCCTAAGGCTCCGAGCTCCGCAGCCAGACCTCTCGTCATCCCTTCCAGGGCTGCCTTTGAAGCCGCATATACTGTGAATTTGGCAAATCCGTGTCGTGCCCCCACAGAGGAAATATTAATAACACGGCCAGGAGCGCGCAGGTGTGGAATGACGGCTTTCGTCATCAAATAAGCACCGCGCACATTGATATCGAATACTGAAGCAAAATCCTCTGGTGAAACCTCCAGGATAGGCTTAACGAGCTCAACCCCGGCGTTATTAACCAGTATATCGATGGAGTTTCCAAAGGCTGACAGCGTCGCCGAGACGACTTTTTCTGGCGCCTCTATCTGGCGGAGATCAGCCTGAACTTTGATGGCTTTGGCCCCAGTCCCCATGGAATGGATCTCTGAGATTAATGCATCCGCTGGCTTTCCGCTCTTCTCCGATGTGTATACAATAGTTACCTGGGATCATCAGTTATTGGCTGCAATGTTACACAGGGCTCCGTATCGCTTACGTTGGCACCACGTTTAGCTAGATCTAGGGCAATACCAGCCCCGATGCCTCGAGAAGCACCAGTTACTATGGCGACTTTCCCGAGGAGTGTTAGATGCACATTCGCAGGTTGCAGCTCCATTTAGGATGAATTGAGTTCTCCGCACCGTCAGATTTTAGCTGCCTTGAATGTAGTGAGAAGGTGGCACAATAATAGTGCGGTGGTACTTGCTATTGAGCTCTTGGATATCTGAATATACGGGAGAGAACCTTAAGTTTCTATGCCCTTATATAATTCTCGATAGCATAGTCTTGATTTCTAACCATGATGAGTGAGGTGGAAATATCTTTCTAAAACTTGCTCGCATAGCTCCTAAACTCCTGGGGTCTTTGATCAATCAACCAGTGAGGATGTAGCAACTGCACAGCGTTATCCTGAAGGGGAAACTCTGACGTTCCGCCCTAATCATCAGAAGCACACCTGCGAGCATCAAACTCAGTAATGCTGCTTCGTTTAACTCCCTAAAAGCCGGTGTTCGGATCTTAGGTAATAAAAGTCCGTCGCTTGGCGAGGGTTCACACCGCTGCAAGAGCCCAGAAAACCTTTCCAACCTATTCCGTGCATCCCAACTCCGGCTCTTACTCTGCTCCGTACAGCAAACCCCGCTTGACTTAAGACGATAGAGACTGCTGACTTCGTGTTACTGACCGAACTCTAGGCTAGATTGCATCGTGCGGATTCGCTGTTGTATTGTACATCTCACTGTGCTCCTTCGAACTTTGTCACAATACACTTTTTGCGCACTCACAATGGGTGGAGTCCAAATTCCAAAGGCAACTGAAAGGAGGCCCTCAAGAGAGTCTCTTACGCAGGAGAGGGGAAAAAAGCGGATCAGTCAGTTCAACACTGTTCAGTTCAACACTGCTTGATAATTCCGTCCAAAGTCTTTCGCTTGATTTATGTCACTTCGTCCGTTGCGCAAAACGAAAGTTGATGAATGAAAGGTGATCAGAAACTAATTCAACTGATCGCTTGCTAGGGACCCAGTCGCTGCCGCCGCCCGACCTACCAAAGCTTGTGGCCGAGCAGCATGTTCCTATTCCTTCGGGCGACAAAGATACCCAGCGACTAATCGTGGTTCTTTGCAATGCGACTCTTGAGACATATAAAGCGTCGCACGGCTCAGGCCGGGGACCAGCAGGAAGGGACGACAAATACAACCTCCTTAACAGCGATGATCACATTGGTGTTATGAGGAAAATGGGTCGAGATATTAGCGAAGCGCGGCCGGACATTACGCACCAGGTGCAGTGGAAAGGCTCGGAAAGCCATGGTTGACATGCTAATTTTGTACTCGCCAGTGCCTTCTGACTCTTCTAGACTCTCCAATCAATAAAGCCGGGAAACTTCAGATCTACATACAGACAGCAAAGAACGTGCTGATCGAAGTAAGCCCGACAGTACGGATACCACGAACGTTCAAACGCTTTGCGGGATTAATGGTCCAGCTTCTTCACCGACACCAGATTCGCTCGACGACATCTCAAGAGAAGCTGATCCATGTCATTAAAAACCCAATCACCGACCACCTCCCGCCCAACTGCCGAAAAGTTACGTTGAGCTTCGATGCAGAGGTGGTGCGGGTTCGCGACTACGTGAAGAGTCTGAACAACAACGAGAGCATCTGCGTGTTTATTGGAGCCATGGCGAAGGGTAACGACGACTTCGCAGATCATATCAAAGACGACTCGATCAGCATTAGCAATTTTAATTTAAGTGCGAGCGTGGCATGCAGCAAGTTCTGTCATGCTGCTGAGGATGTCTGGGGTATCATATAGGTTGGACCATATGGGCCCTATCCTCTCCAGACACGCTTCACCGTTCGGCACGACTGACTAACACAATCCGGACTCTCCGTCAGGCAGCTGGAAAGAGGATTGGAATATGGGAGGGATTTCAGACTGCGAGATGCATCGGGCTTGCGATTACAACATCAAAAGCGCGGTGTTCAAGCAGCAGGTTTTGAGGTTACTGTCGAGGGTCTCTCTGTTTTTGCAACCAAAACACCAGGCTTCAACATCCTCAAAAATATCTTTCTTTGCGGAGCAATCAACTTGCTCTGCTGTCTCCTGTAATTCCTGTCCTTTTTTTTTTTTTCCTTTTGTCCCGGCACTTCAGTAGTGGGACGTCGGCCGCCTCGTTTGCGGAGGCGTTCACAAGTGTTCATGTCGAAAAAAGCTGGCTGGCGAGCTCGGTATGCTGCAATGCATATTCAAGCCGTAGCGGTGGCCAATGCAGGCGCAATGCCGAAAGCGTTATGTAGTTTATGTAGTCACGCCGGGGTGGAGGATCCCGGCGGCGTGTCAGAAGTTTAATGAAGCTAATCACGAGCGATCTCTTGGAGCTTGATAAAGAATCGGACGTTGCTGGATTGCTCTCACGGTGACAAGTGGCTGGCGGCGGGGGAAGAGAGTTTGCTGTTGAGGGGCGTGCGTCGCTTGCGAGCGAATGGGCGGCGGCGGTGTCGAGCGGGCTTGCTGTATTCAACACAACTTCGGGCGGCAACAGAGCAGCGGATTGTACCTCCTTGGTCGCGCCGCAGCCACTGTACGCCGGCGGAGCACAAGCGCAGTACCAATGCAGTACCAGTTGCAGTACAGTGCCCAGCACCAAAGTTGCGGCGATTTCGGTGAGGCGAGGCGAACATGCAGTTGCACGCCGCCGGTGCCCACCAGCGCCCCCCAGCGCCCCCCAGCGCCCCCCAGCGTTCGCCAGCGTCGTCCAGTACCCACCTCCCGCAACGGGCCGGCCGTTTGATCCAATCTCATCTTCTTCATCCTCCGTCAATCGTTAGCTGCAGCGCCGTGGACATGTGGCAGCAAAGCACGCGGTCCAGACACGGGGCTCCTTGAAAGCCAACAAGATCCGCAGGGCGAGCTGGGAACCGCCTGGCCGAACACGGTATGGGTCGCCCTACTCGTTTCCATCACCAGGCCTGACTTTACTCGCCGGTGATGGTAAGATTTCGGGTGAGTTGTTAAAAGCTCCTTCGAGACTCCAGTGACCTTTCTTCTCTCTCTCCTTCGATACTCCAATCTCGTCTTGCCAATTGTTTGCCTGTCTTATAATCCGCAAAACCACTCTCTAAAGCTCCATTCCTTATATTTACCGCTATCATTCCCACCCCCTCTTCCCCGAATACCATGCCTGTCTCTCATATCGGCCTCACCGTCTCCCACCTTCCTACGTCCTGCTCGTTCTTCCTTGCTGCTCTCCAGCCACTGGGATATCGATTCATTGGCCAACAAGGCAATCAGGTTGGCCTTGGTATCAACGACGCCGATTTCTTCCTCTGTCAAGAGACGCCTGGGTAAGGAAATCCGATAGGTTCAGAGTAACGCTTAATTGACATCTCTCTATAGCATAAAAGCCGGCGCAGCTCACATAGCTTTCTCTGCACCTAGCCGTACTGCTGTCAGGGACTTTTACACCGCCGCTCTGAACGCAGGTGGACGGCCCAACGGATCTCCCGCTTGTCGTAACGAAGAGACTGGTCATTTCAACGCCGCCATAATGGACTATGACGGGAACAGCATTGAAGTTGTGTATCGGGAAGATGGCCAAGATCAAGATGGCCGCTCTGTTGTTGGCCAGAGCAGGGTATTGAAATGGCAGAAGAACGTTGCGGAAAGTCAGCGCGATGACAGGAGCGTAATTAGCGGAGCTTCGCAACGTCCCGTGAACCAAAGAGCTGTAACTGTTGCTGCTCCTGCTTCCGTGGCCCCGTCAATGAGAGCTCCATCTGTAGCCTCGAAAGTAACTAGCATGGTCAGGAGTGTTTCCGACCCAGCCACAGTTACGCAGGCTACTCGGAGCATTCAGCAGGCTGCACAGACCATTCAGCAGTCTAGTTCGTCCTCGTCTGGTGAGGACACCGCAAAGAAATTAATCGGCACTCTCCTAGGCGCAGCCGCTGGTGCAGCAGTGGCCTATGCCATGTGCAAGGGTGAAGAGGACAGTGTTAAAGCTGAAAGGGAATTCAATCAATTCCAGGCTTCTCAGAGGGAGCAGCCCAGGCTAGCTCTCCAGGACCCACAGCCGATCTACGAATCCTCGCCAAGTCCTGCTCACCGCAACATTGGCGACTCAGAATCATATTACAGCACACCGGGACAAGAATACCCCCAGCGTGCTATTGAAGCGGCTCCAGCACGTAGCTACCACTCCCCCACCTACGCCTCCGTCCCGCCAACCCAGGCACCGGAACAGTATGAGTACGTGGCGGCTTCCGCTGTCGGACCCCGCAGCCAATTCGCTTCCAACCGCTCCATTTCAAGTCCCAGCACAGTGCAGCACTCGCCTGCTAAGAGCCGCGCACCGGGCTCCTTTATCTCTTCCCTTCATCAGTCGGATGTGATCCACGGCGGCGGGGCACTCCCCTCGGAGATTATGCGGGCCGTAGCTCCCTCCGACTACTCGGACCGCACCGTCACCAAATCGCAAGCCAAGTCCTCGTACACATCGGCAAGTAAGAGCCACAGTCCCAGCAAAGCACCCTCGGCCGCACCCTCGGCCGGCCCAGCCGGCTCCATTGTCGGCAGCGTGCTCGGCCGCGACAGCGCCTCCGAAGTAGGCCGCATGAGAGACTTTGACGCCGAGACCGTCGCTCCCTGCGATAGTATCTCGCAAATCGGCATTTCCCGCCCGCCCCCGTCCGCTGCGTCGGTTGCACGTTCGGCAGCGCAAAGCACCGCTAGCAAGCACACATCGGCGAGCAAGCACACGTCTGCTAGTAAGCACGGTGACGCGCATAGCTCGGCCAGCAGGCACACGTCCGCTAGCAAGCACAGCGAGGCGAACAGCTCGGCCAGCAAGCACAGCAAGCACTCGACTTCCTCGAAACACTCGCACAGGTCTCGTCATGGTTCCGACGATGACGTCGTCCGCCCGACCGCCATGTCCGAGTACAGTGACGCCAGTACCGTTAAGCCGGCCAAGCGTAAGGATTCGGTTGTTGGTGCTGGCGGCGTTGATGGTCAGGGCGGCTGGGGTTCTGTTGCTAGCGGTCCCATCCCAATCCGCGGCATTACGCCTAGCATGATCGAGGGGGACACTGGTGGCAGGAGGTCTAGCGCTAGTGATGCCCAGGGCGGTCGGGGTTCTGCTGCTAACGGCTCGCCCTCGGTCCGCGGCATTACGCCCAGTATGATCAAGGGTGACACCGGTGGCAGAAGATCTAGCGCCAGTGAGGTCCACAGCAGCAGGGGTTCTGTTGCTAATGGCCCAACCCCAGTCCGCGGCATTACACCCAGCATGATTGAGGGAGATACAGGTGGCAGGAGGTCCAGCGGTAGTTAAGCCTACGGCAGCCGGGGTTCTGTTGCTACTGCCCCATCCCCAATCCGCGGAATTACGCCCAGCATGATCGGAGGGGAGACAGGCGATAGGAAGCGGAGCGTGGTTAGCTATGCTGGCTAAGTATGGGGTGATTCTGCACCATTATATCTCCGCTCTTCTCTCTCCCACAGCTCCTTGTCGTTCAGCATGATGAGTATGGACTTTGAGGCAACTGGTCGGCTGCATTCTATAGGTGTGGAGTTCCACAGCTGGTAACATTTACTTTACTATTTTTTTCTTTCACATATTGTAGAGGATGTATTGAGTGGTCATATAAGGTTGCATCAGGCATCCGTTTCCGGAGCCTGCATATACTGGCGCGGATGTGTTGTTTATCGTTTCAAACTGGGCTAGCGCTTAATTGTGTCGCAGCATAGGGTGGGGTTTTGCATAGTTATTCCGTTATTAGAGGCATACGTTTACAAATATACATGTAATGCATTTGCTCATACAACTTCTTCATATAGCTGCGGTCTCATGGCTGTGTTTTGTGAATGACTCCGGCTGTTCAAGAAGAATTCAAATCTACTAATATGTTAAGGTCTAAGGTACTTTAAAGGCTCACCTAAAACTTATATGGCGTGGTAAAGACCGCACAAACCGTGCTATATACCACATTTTCGACAATGCTTGAGAAACCATTCATTCTATTCCCACACACCTAGACGCCAACCAAGCCCAAAACCACGACCTCCGCAACCAAATTCCAAAGTCACCGACCCCCTTCTGCTCCCCCATTTCCTACCCCCTGTCCCTTCCACACTACCCCCCT